>CM076569.1:342942927-343181217 GCA_034641835.2 Pinus albicaulis | reverse complement strand
AACCATCCATCTTAGCTTCTACGATTTTCTTCAAAAATTCCATTTCATTTTTTGTTGCTCTTTGTGAGAGCGAAATTTGATTCTCTTTCTCATGTAATTTTCATATATCATGTTGTACTTCTTCATCTTCATGAGTCATAGTAGAGTATTATGAGGGATTAGTTGGTGTTAAATTATTTTTCGGCGGTATTTTAGAACCCAATACTCATATCTATGCTTCAATATGCCCTTGGAACCACTTTAAACTGATTTTTCAAACAAGACTGATGCAATTTGAAAAAAAAATACACACATTTTTCTTGCTTTTGAGGAGCTCGATATTGAAATTGAATTACCTATATGATTTTGTATCTTCAATATCTGAAATCTTGTCTTGTAGTAGCCCTCTAAATATTCTTTCCAATTCCATAGGTCTAACCTGATTTGGATGCTTCAAGACAAAGCTATTACCAATCTCCCACAATGACCTAATTATGGACTGGTTAAGTAGAGCAAAATTGTACAGCGTGCCATGTGTCACTGCTTCCTCCTTCAAATCTGAAATTGATACACAGGAAACTATAGTCTATGTACTTTCGGATAATTTTTACAAAATCTCAATTTGATGCTAAGAGGGAGAGTTATGAAGATTTTCCCACGGTCGCCTCTTTAAGATGAAATTCAAGAGCCTGAAAATACACTAACTTCCAAAGATTATATCTCCGAACTTATTACGAACCAAGATCTGAAATTTTTACACGAAGTTACTCAGGATTTCGGCTTCGTGTGATTAAAATTTCAGCTTCTGAACCTTCGTAGAAAAAAAATTATAGTGAAAATTCCATGATTACCTATTTGGAGCAGTGAAACCCTAGAATCCAAATCTATGATACCAAATGTTATGAAACCAGCTCCAAAAATAGAAGAAAAGAGAGATAAACCCCTTATAAATAATCCACTTAGAGGGGGGAACCTCCTTTACATTACATAAATGAACAATTCTTGGATGATACAAATGACAAAACCTCCTTCTATATATAGGATTCCATGGGGTCACAATATAATCCTAGCAGACCTAACAATAATAATGTAAGGGCACAATAATAATAATATGGGGGTTACATGGGTACAAAAATAACACTAAGGGGGCTATACTAACCACAATAAGGGACTGCACTAGTAATATAGGGACCTAAAATAGGGTTTCCTAGTCATCTTTAGAGTGTTGGCCATAATAATGTATGTACCTTTCAACATTTTCGAGCCTCATTTCTCATTTGATGGTTGATGGTGTTGTGGCTTCTACATGAATCCATATTTCTATTTCCTCACCAACATTTATTTTCCTATAGAAATTATATAGTTATTTTTAATGTTATCCATTCTCACGCACCTACAACTGAACTTATTCTACATTAGAATTCAATCAAGTTAATCGAGGTTGTTTGGTTCATGTCATCAAAGTTTTCATCATTCATTTTTATTAGATCTTCCAACCTCCATAGGTCTTCTAATTTTGTATTTCAGTACATCATTATGAGAAACTTAGCTTTAGCACCAATGCCCTTTTCACACTAGCAATAAAGAGGGGTTTTCATTTTACAAGTTCTTCTCCCTTTCTACACTTGTGAGAGCCTATTTCGTACTTGAGTACATAATAAGACCTCATTTTTAGGACTCTATTTTTCTTATGTTTACTGCTACATTTTGCTTAAGCTGGGGAGGGGATGTTAGCATTCTTTTCTAATTTCCAATACAACCAACTAATATGAGTTGTAAGCTTACATAGGCATCCTTATTTTCCAATAATGAAAAATTAGTGACAATTATATTTTGATATCAATGGGTCTCTTCTAATTGTCATATATAACAAGCATACTCTTATGTGGCATAGAACATATATAAAAAATAATAGATATAACATGTAGACTTCAAATAGTTGACCAATAACTTACCACATTCATTAACAAAGTGGCTTTTTAAATTGTCAAAAATGGAATCAATATATTGTAGGTATCGGGGGTATAAAAAAGGGATATTTATTTAAAAAATTGGTTACATGTATTAGGGAGATGTAGTGTGAGAGAATTGAATAAAAGGATTTTGGGTGGTTTTTATGAATATTTAGTGAGATTAAGAGTATTGTTTAGTATCCCACTAATGGAGACACTCATACATGTTGTCTAAATTAAAACCCCTTCAGATATACCAATTGATTATTCCATTATTGCTTTTTTTTATGAAGCTTAGTCTCACTTACTATCCAAATTAAACCCAAATCTCTCCAATATACACTCACATCGCTATAACATCTGATATAACTCTTCACTACAACATCTCCCTTATTTAAAAAGTTATAATATATCAATATCACATTTAAAAAAAAAAAAAAACTAACCCTTCAATACAACATCTTCCTCATTTGAAAAATCATAATACCAATATCACAATTAAAAAAATTCAAATAATTATGATTTGCAATCATGATATTTTATAATTTGATGTTTAAATTTAGTTAAAAACCATATCAAGACTTAATACTTAATGTTTGGAAGGATTGAATTTTTATGGAGTTGTCTACTGAAGCGGAAGAATTGCCCGGACGGTCAAAAGTGGCCCGAATCCGGGCAAAAAAAGAAAAAAATCTTCCACTAGTAGTGTTTGAATCATGTTTTTGATGGTGAAAATAGATTCAGCACCATCAAAAACTTCTATGGCACCCAAAATATTAAAGTTTGATAACTATAATCTGGATCTATAGAAATCACTACCAAATTTTCTTAAAATCTTACAAGAATTTTCATGATTTTCAAGGCTAAAAAGCATTCTAGTTAGACACACACAATTTGTATTAGTCAAAAAGTTATTTACACTTTAATATATTTACTCCTCTTGACATTTGGTAGATCCAAAATTAAAATGAATATATACTAATAAAATTTAAAAAACAAGATTAAAAATAGTTTAAGTAATATAAAATAACAAACTAATTATTTTAATTAAATCTTATAGACAAACCTTTTCTTTTAAAATATTCATTAATGATGATGATGATGGTGGTGGTTAACATCCACTAAGACCAATATTTGGTCTATCGGACCTAAAGAAAAGAGTTATTTAGTTTGATTTAAGATTTTATGAGTTATTTAGTTTGATTTAAGATTTTATTCCTATGCTCAAAAACCTTGGAGAGAAGCCTGGTGAGCTCACTATAATTTTGACATCTTAAAAGGCTAGTGAGGTCAGTATTGCAACAAATATTATGAAATTGACCTCTAATGTGGTTGTACTGGGGGCACTCTAAGAGGAAGTGATTTTCATCCTCGATGTTCATATTCTCACAGAGATGGCAGATCCTTTCCATCCATGGTGTTGTAGGAACTGTCCAATGACCTGTTTCACTAGGAGCTCATGAGAGTTCGTTCTAATCTTGGCTATATTAATTTTCTTCTTTGAGCTAGTTAAAACAGAGAGATATTGAATTAATATTGAATTAATATTGGTATAATATTAATTCATTTTTAAATCCCAAATATTAAATATAAAAACTAATATAATAGTTTTTAGTGTTTAACAAAAGAAATAATATGCATATAATTTTGTAGTCATTGACAATTTTATAAAGTGAAGTATAAATATACTCTTAAAATGATTAATCATTATTAATATAAAATATCAATTTCGTTAGAATTGTTCGACTAGTTTTATATATATTGAACCTAAGATGCTATTTTAAAAGAGCCTTCCATTTTCAAATTCAATATGAATTAACACGTAAAAGAGAATATTTTATAAAAGACTTATTTATAATATACATCTAATCATTAAAATGAGATAATAAAAGTTCTCAAGTAAAAAAAATGTGTTAATTAAATTAATTATAAAAACGTGTTAATTGAATTTCCATCTATCCTAACTTTTGAATCCTTCTTCCTATTTTTCGTCAACTTTGGATGCAGGCAGGATCAATGAAATCGAGACTGTTGACTTGACCTATTTAACAGCTTACACGTGTCACAGTGACCTGGAGTTTATATTATTGATTGAAGGGAACACATAACTGGTTTTCTCATGGGTCATAAATACAGGGGTTGTATATGTCCGTGATTAGATATCTAGATAACCGCATAGTCTAAAAAGGCCGTGTTTTCACCCAGAATCTCGCAATGATTTTCAGAAAATCCGGGAATTTGGCAATGATTTTTGAGAAAATCAGCGAATTTGCTCGAGAATCTTGTTTACAGTTGTTAAACTTTAATATTTTGAGTGCCCTAAGGGTTTTTGATAGTGCTGAATCCATTTCCAACATCAAAAATGGATTCTAAACACTCCAAGCACCTGATTTTTTGAGTTTTAGTTGACCAGATTCCAACAGTTTTTTTTCCATCCTATTTCACGAGCTCGGTAGACAACTTCCTAAATAACTAGTTTGCTAAAATCTAATAAACAGATAAGTTATTTTCAAAGTTTTTATTGAACCATATATTAAAAGTCAACCTTTTACATTCCATATAGTTTTCGAAAATATGAATAATACACAAAAGTCAACCTCTCACTTTCCATATAATTTTTGAAAATATGAATAATACTCAATAATGTAACTGTTATTTTTGGTACATTGTTTTTCGTAATTTTTCTGAGTAAAAATTTTTCAAAATTTAGTAGAAATTTGTTGAAATTACAAATTTAATTGTAAATTAAAATGTAAAAATTAAAAATAATAATAAAAAGATAAAAAACCAAAATATTTCAATCAAATTTTAATTTACACCTCAAAAAATATTTAATAAGTAATCAATGTCTAGCTTTACAGCTTACACAAAGTATAATTGAAATATTGTTCGGCTATCATTATTTCCTGCGCTATAAAATAATAAATGTTGTTAGATGGTATATGTCCACAATTAAATTTAGATTTAAGACAACAATTATTGAATCCGTCATATGCTCGACGTTTCAAAGTTCTCTTTCATTTTTAATGTCAAGAGTAAATATTCAATATAATGTTTAAGAGTAAAGAAAAACACATCAAAGTTAATCCATCAATTCCAAGCTAGTCACATTCACGGACCCGACTCCCTTGAACAACCTTTACATCAAGCGGGAGTCTGATTATCTCGACCCACGGAATTTCATCCTAATTCCTTTGCTCGATATTTATTAATTTCTCTAAGCACATTGGTTGGGTCATTTAAATGTAACACTATTTCTTATTGCATTGCATTATTCATAATTTAATGAAACTTTGTGTTATTATTTTCTATTTAGATTCATGGCGGTAGTGATGGTATAAGAATTTCCACCACAATTATATTGTTTGGACTTAATCTCTTCTTTATTTTTGTGAACATTTTGACATAGACAACCATCATCTAGATTGCTTGACTAAGTTTAAATAGTTTATTACAATTGAAAACTACATCATTGCTATTGAGTTGTAAGTTTTGTGTACTAAAGAAATTTTATACATTTGCTTTAGGAAATGTTTTATTAGTGGTCTCAAGAAAGACATATGTGTTCACATCTTAATGTCTTTCCTTAAGATGTGACTTGAATAAACTCATACATATGTGTTCACATCTTAATGGTGTTCCCTAAGATGTGGCTTCAATAAACTCATACATATGTGTTCACATCTTAATAGCTTTCCCTAAGATGTGGCTTGAATCAACTCATAGAGCTAAGAAAGCACAAGTGGTCACTAATCAAATAAAAAGAACATCCTTATTTCTCATTCTCACCCCACCAATCCCATTCCTCCCTCTCCTCGCCTTAACATCCATAAATTGACAAGGGAAGAAACAGTTGAATGAACAACTTAAAGCTCTTTGCTATAATTGTGATGAAAAACACTTTTTGGAGTATAAATGTAAGAAGAAAAAACTTCATATGGTGATTTCTAAGGGAATTTCTAAAGATGATGGTGATGTTGTCCCTACAAAATCGTTGCCTCAACTAGATGATGTCTATCTTCTTTTTAATCAACCTGACGTGGAACTCATAATCTCTCTTCATGTTGTAACCAAATTTTAGTTACCTAAACTCTTAAATTAATTGATTATATTGAGCATCAAAACATCATTATCCTCATCAGTGGGGGTTTCACCCTGTTCATTCATAAAGGGGGTTTTAAAATTATGGTAAAAAAGAGAAAATATATTGTAGGTATTTAGGGGAAATATTGGGGTTTATATGTATTGGTGCATATAAAATGGGGTATTCAATAAAAATATGGGTTATTTTATTAGAAAGATGTATTAATAGGCAGGTTTAAGAAAATGATTTTGGGATTTTTTATTAAATATCTAGTGATATTAGAAGTATTCTTTAATTTCCCACGAATGTAGGTAGTATGACACAAGTTTACTAAGTGGAGACCTCGTGTCCTCATTGATAGTGGTAGCAATCATAATATTATTCAATGTAGAGTTCATCAAGAGACCCATTGTTATATCCATTAAGCCAACAACTTTCAAATCATGATTTCTAGTGGAGGTTCCCAGAAATGAGGGGCTTGTTATGAAAATGTGTACCTTCAAATTGTTCCTTACTCTGTGAAATGTTATGGTTGTTGAATGGTTACACACTCTCAATAATCCAAATTTATGAAGGCAACGAAATGCAATATAATTCTATAACCAAAACAAAAAGATGCAATGAAACTAGAATTCAACTAATAAATGGAAAATGTTGAAATTATATACATGCATAATCAAATAAAACTAGCTCGAACGGTGGTAGCTTATCTCTAATAAGAGATGTGATAGATACACACCTTCTTGAATCATGTTACAAGGAGGGTTGGAGGCCTTTTATCATGAAGAAACAATGAGAAACCATAAACATCTAAAACCCTATAACCCTACAAGATGAAACACCAAAGGATTATGGGCTTTGATGGGGTAAGTTGGACCACCAACTTCCTGGGGTCATATATTTGGAAAATGATCTCCATTTGATGCACATGATATCCTATTGGAAATTCTAGTTATAATCATACAATGAACAAGAATAGGCTACATCTTGGTATCTACAAGAACACACATATTATGAGAATACACAAAGGCAATAGAATATTGGGAAGGAATTCCAACCATCATTTTCCATTAGAATTAATATTTATTTATACATAGATGATATAGTTGGAGCGGTTGTACCCTCTCATAACCTACTACTCTAGACATTTACCAATGATTACTGAAAGTTACACATACATAATATATGATGACAATCATAGGTCTAAGAGACCCTTAAAACATCTCCCACCACCCTCAATGCCTTGATCGCCCCGAGCAAGGATGGAATAAAGCCTTGGATGTAAGACAAATCGTGTTGTGACTTCTTCGACCACTTTTTGCATATCTCCATTTCTCACCTTCTTTGTAGTATTCTCAACCAAATGGACTGCTAGTCCAACCTAGAATGGTCGACATCTCCTCTCTAGTCTGAGGGAATATTTTTCTCTTTGTATATGGAGGAATCTAGCACAAAACTTTCATTCTTGAGAGTCCTTTATCAAACATATGATAAGTGAAACATTTGCATAAGAACCATCCTGCATTCTACTTCTTCCACAACCAAAGAATAAATCTACAAATTTATATTGATGGCTCAATACATACATCCTTTTGATGTCATCATTGTTAAACTCTTTTGTTTTTCTTATACGATTTCCTGTTATTGACTGTTTTCTCTGTTGCAATACTTTTAGCTCAAACATTATTTCTTGTTCTGATACTATTGTTTAATGAGAATCTATAATGCTTGTCTTTAATAGATTACATGAAGGATTGAACATGACTCTTCTATGACTCAATTAACAATTTTTACAATTATGGTTGATTATCTATCGACAACCATCAAAACAAATAAACAACTTCATTATAAATTTGACTTAACTCTCACATCCTTCATGAGATTTTTGATTTTGCAAAAGCTCCATAACTATGATTCTACAAAACATAGTACTATTTAAGGATCTAACTTTTAATAGTTTGCTGCAAATATATAATGACATATTTATTCCAACATATTGAGGGTAAAGTACTTTGCTTCAGTTGAAAAATTGCAACAATTCATTGGACAAGCCAACGATTCAACTATTTCCCCATCGAACTAAATCAAGTCAACCTATTTATACATAATATAAGTGCAATGAAACAAGTCTACTGTAATAGAGTTTTTGCCAAGAATTCCAACAACTCAGTTAACAAAGAAGGTGACTTTATGATCCATTCTACTCTCATCAAATGATTCAATTTGAATGCCCAACGAAGTCGACTTTGAAACTTGTGCAACTCATTGGTCATGATAAAGGTTGACTCTTCATGTTTATAAATTCTAGAATCCACATGGTCGTTGTTAACTATGGTATAGATGAATCTCATTTTTCACAAAAAATTATCAGATATAAGATGTCCTAGTAAGTTGAGAATCAACAAATCCTGAAGAATTTGCCACAATATTATCATCACCGATTTCCTGATTCTAGCCAGTGCATATGTAAGTGTGCACAACTTGATTAACTTGTTGGAAAATTCGACTGACACACTCAGATAGATTGAGGTTTTATCATAGTCAATCAACACATTTTAAAAATCATACACAATTAACCAACCAATATAAACATTGATCGACTTTCACTATGTATTTCTGAGTCAATTAGTGGTTCTAATAAATAAATTAATTAATTAATTCAACAAAGTTCCAACTTCGGAATCTGATCCAATCTCATTTTATGGGTTAGAAAAGGGTGGAAACACGAAGGTTGCTACCCTTTTGTGTGAAACGCACCTGAAAATTCATTCTCCCAAATTTTAGGTCGAACTTCCTAAAAGTTCAGCCAAACTTTTGAAAATAATTTGGCTGAACGTTTTTCCATTTGCCAAAATTTTTCTGAAATTTTTCAAACTTTTTCTGTCGTTCATGTTGACATTGTTGCTAATCGAACTTTTGGTTGCAGGTGGAAAAACTGGCGAAGATAGTTAGACCGAAATATTATTTTGGCCGAACTTTAAAAAAAAAATTGTCGAACTTTCTCTTATAAATATAACGACCCTCTTATTGTAAAAACATGTACGAAAATTTTAGTTTAACATTACGTGACCTAATTTTACCATTACGTAAGAGTTGCAGAGCCGGTATGTCATTTTGCTACAACTGTTGCAGGTTTTTTGGTTTTTTGTGTTGAATAATCTAAGTCCGTTAATTTTGTTACTTTTTTGGTAGTTTTTTTGCAAAATTCCCTGGTGTCCTCTGTGTCCTCTACATCCTCACCTCCTCATCTCCTCTGTTTCCTCTGTGTCCTCATCTCCTCCTCTCCTTAGCATCCTCTACGTCCTTGTCTCCTCATCTCCTCAGATTTTTTTGTCTCCTCGGCTTCCTTTGTTCCAGGTAAGTCTTTGGGTTCTTTCTCATGTGCTTTCTCCATGTCTAATTTAATAAAAATAATGTCAAAAATTAAATTAAATGGATAGGAAAACATATTACTGTATTGGGAGAGAGATATTTATGATCGATTTAATTTTTGCAAATATTGTGTGTGAATAAGTTATCTAGGTAATAACCTATAGATTACTGACTGAATTAATTTTTTTCTACTAGAAGTAGAATTGTTACAATAATTTCATGAATGGCATGTAATCTCATGATAATTCGAGAACCTATTTCACTTAACATTTACTAGAAATTAGTATTGTGTAAAATAATCTTGCAAAACCAGATTAAGAAACATTAACAGTTATTCTCATAAGTGGATACAAGAATACAAAATAATTGAAAAATTATTTCTGTAAGAGGAATATTATACATGCAAGTTAAAGAACCTCTTAAATTCAAGAGACCATACCTATAAATATAACTAGAGGCACAACCAATTTAGCTTTCTTTCCTCAAGACGAGATTCGGGTTAGTCCTCTAGCCAAGTCGATGGCAGCCAAGGACAGTCCCTTAGCCACTGAGAAAGACATGGAATGAAAAATGTAACTGAAAAAATGACATTTAAGGTCATAGTGACTTGAGTATCCATTGGAGGTTATATAGAAACTAAAATAACTACAACTAGAGGTTTGAATTTACAAATATATATGTACTTATGCCGAGAAAAAAATTTCCATCATAAAATATTATCACCTCAATCATAGCGCACCATGATCACTAGTATAAATGCAGCGAGAAAAATATTTAATTTTCAATCAAACATATATATCAAAAATGTGAAGAACCCAAGTAAATACTTGCGGTAGAGGAAATATGCCTTATGTAAATACATGTTGAGTTCAAAACTGCAATAGTCGAGACATATTCAACATATAAACACATGGTTACTGATCGAACCAATAAGGAACTGTGACCACAAAAATGTGTTCAAATATCCATACACGGAGTGTTCAAGAAAACTGAGAGTGAAAACCTTCAGTTGTGAACCATTTTCCGGCAATTATCACAAAAATATAATTATTGATGTAGTTAGGTATTCAACCAAAATACTACTATAGTCATATACAGTGTCGAGGGGAAAAAAATAACATAACCTCAAGTTTATGAGGAGTCTGAGTCATAAGGCCGAACCATAGAATGACTATATTCAAACTTTATACAATCCTGAAAACCCAATGGATCGAATATGGCTAAATCCAAAGACAACCTAAAAGGAAAACTTCAATTTTAAATTTCGGATAGCATAGTAGAATTAAACTGGCACCTAGAGGCGAAATGTCGAAATCGAAGCCCAAACCTTGGCACCACCAATATATAGCTAGATCTTAAATCATATTTATTGATTTATATTTCTACATAGACAATATATGGCTGATCCTGATATCATATTTCATATTATATTTCAAAATATCTAATGTCCATAAATTTGTGGTCAATATATGTTTTCTTTCAAATTTTATTAAATATTATCAAATTATGAGCTGACAATAAATTCATCAATCATACATATATTAAAAAACATATGGTTGGATCTTAAATTATATTTCATGGCATATATTTATACAGAGACAACATATTTGGTATTCAAAATTTCCAACAGATAATCAGTGTACCATATTCCATAATCGCATTATAAGTTGTTAATTTTTTTTTATCACAGAGACCAAATATATATATTGTAATAATCACATTATAAGTCGTTAGAATTGTTTATCATAGAGACTAAATATATATTTTGTAAAATTGTCTGACAATAACAACTTGGCATACGATTCTAAGAGTAATATTAAAGTAATGTGATGGCCTTTGTTCCTTGAGATATGTATTATTGGTAAACATTTCACAGGGGACCGCATGGATTACGTATCTTCTAGAGTAATTGACCTATCTCGAAGAGACTATATGTCAACATTCATTAATTTGGTCTATACTAAAATGACTGGCCAATTTTTTTATTAAAAATTAAATAGAAATAGATTTCATATGAAGGGGTAATGTATCAATATGTAGATACTTTGTAGTTATATACTTTAGAATCCTTCAACATATATATATATATATATGGGTATGTTGTGACAGGATCCACGCAGTCCAGGGATTGGTTTTCTGTTATGAGAACCATGATCAGAATCTCAGGGTTCTTCATACAACCTCACTTTGTACATCTGTGTATATATTTTTTTATCTATATATTAATTAACAGTCACAAATAAGGAATAATTCCCAACAATGTTAGAGGCATCCTCTCATCTCATCTCTGGAATATGTAAATATATAAATCATTACCAGTCAATATGCACTTATAGAGGGCAAGAACTAACCCCTAGAGTAAAATTATAATGTCATACTCCAATTCTCAGGCCATCTCTTTGTAAATATTGATATGACCAGAATTCAAAGAAAAATATATATTATCATATGGGTATGGAAGAAAACCCCCAAGCAATAATGAATAAGATGGTATTTAGAAAGTACAGTTGGTAATTTTAGATTTAGCCATGATTACACAAAATCATGATTTTCATGTGTAACAGTGCACCAAATAAGTACTACTAAATGTTGTTATAGATATAGAATATATAATTTTCCCCATACTACTCACATTTTTCCATAAATATCCACTAAAATCTACTCTGCATATGCAATAAATCCTCAAGTCCATATGATAGGGTTCCTTTCCAATCATAATACACCTAGAAGGGTCACATATACAATTCTACCATATAGTTAAAAAAAGAAATTACAATTATTTCTCGATTAGGTTGGATTGAATCATTTGTGATGTTTTCCTAGACATGCAACTCATATTTCATTTAAATTCATTCACATGTTATCACATTTTTTTCATTTCCATCATTTACACATATATAATATAGAACGATACTATTTTAAAAAATGGCTGCATTTGGGCATTTGTCTAAGGCTCTTAAACTCATTGTGTTGAGGAAGAAACAAAATCCAACAATGTTTTCATAAATAAATACACCAATATAGATGCCTTAGACTCTCGATTTCAAGATACAACTGCATTCTCATATGTTTATCCATGACCTTTCTACACCCCTGTTAGAGGAGGGAAAATTATCATCTCTATTAAAGCACCACTTATAGGTAGCCACATGTACATGGTATACCATATGATCCCAATTTTTTTAGATAAAAAATAGACCACTATTGTAGGGTTATCTATACAAATATATGGGTGATTTTATATGAACCCTTCTTCAAACTAAAACTTTTAAAAGTTCACTACTGAAACTCAAATGTTATCCCTCTTCAGCAAACCTTCCATAAAGTGGACACCCCTACAACTATTGGTATATGTTTTATGATGCTAATATATGATGTTGATATGTGTTACTATGCTAAAGTCTTTATTATATGTATGTTGAATTAATTTCCTTCAAGTGTTATATTTAGTCTCGTAAGTGTCTTCATTTATGCACTGAATAATCCCCTATTTAGGAAAAGAAAGAACACATATAGTTAGATTTGAATTGGTCCTTTCATGTATAAAAAAAAATTGTGTAGGGATGAGACAATAAAAATACTAACTCCTCTTATCATAATGCACCTTCCACAAAAAATCTAACTTAAATTTGAACTTCAATGGAAAATAAATTTCCTATGATAATAAATTCCATCGAGTGTTGTTATGAATCCATATCTTACCACCCGTGGATGATTTGCAACAATATTAAGTTTACAATGTCAAAGTCCAATAAATAATTAGGAATGTATGATTATCATTATTCAAGAAACATCTTTGGTGCCTATAACAATGGTGGGTAAAATATGAACCTTTCTTGGGGACAAGTGCTCCCTGTGGGATTGCTTGAGAATCCTAGAATCTCATCACGAAATGAGGTGATTCCAATTTAAATTCGTGGTCCAATGTAACCACCTCAAAATTGTATCTAAAGGATGGCACTTTCCCTTATTCTTCATCATCGTGGAGAAAAAAGAAACATCAAATATTTGATACATGTAGGTTATGGCCTCTTTTAATGCTAGATCACAAGCCAATTCGAGAACGTGCTAGTAAAAAAAATGCTAGCTCATAGCCCAATCCAAGAGCCTGCTAGTCAAAAAAAAAATTCAGTCCTTTGATTAGTTGGGATACCATAAAATTTCTCTATATCAAATTCTAAACAAAATTGTTGAAATGAATATATCCGTCAACCTTTACCCCAATCTCTAGTTATATTTTATATTTAGGATAAATATAGCTATTAGTAAGTAATGAATTTTCAATTTTGTTTGAATTTATGATGAAATTTTTTTCTATATATTCTCTTTTTAGCTCAAACAACTCACCCATTAAAGACTTTCCATCTCCAAAATCATTAGAATTACCAATTTCTACCTCCAACAAAAAAGGTCATTACTAGTCTATAGTCATCATTGAAGAATTGATCAAAATCCATCAATTTAGTTTCATTTCCATGTGTATCATAACTATCATAGATGGGAGAATCCTTAAAATTAACCACGTATGATTTGGGATGACTACGTGCCAACTACCATTGAAAAATTTCAACATTTTTTCTATCTTTACTTCAAGATATCCCTCGCTCTTCTTGGTTTTCATGTCACTATTTTTTTTGGATAGAAAGCATGAGAATATGTTCTAAAAAAAATATGGGTTTTCCACATGTAATCACTCTACATACTCATTTGAAATATGTTTATCCTCAATAATCTGATCCAAAATTGCTTTTTGATTAGCTTCCTCAGCATTGAAACCATAATATTCAAAAATATTATGGGGTTGCACTTGTTGCAGATCTTTGGTAATTCTCTCTTCCACCCTATATTCGTGGTTGTCTTAAATTGTGTAATAAATAATTTTTTCCTCCTCAATTTCAACAAATTTTTCCTCTCGATTATTTTTTCCACAAAAGTGTTATTTTGGGTCAATAGATACATCATCATACTTTGGGGAAAAAAAATACAATCTTTCACTTTGATCCAAAGTGTTAATATCTCCAAGTGTAGAAATTATATATAAACTCTATACCAATGGATTCAATCCGATCATGTAATGCACTAAAACAAGATACTGAATCCTTCTACTATATTTGCGGAATATAAAACACGATCACTCAATCACATGAAAGTAAGAGAAAGGAAATTATCAATCACACAACACAAGATGTATCTAGGAAAAGCACATCCTAAAAAACCCTCTATCATGTGTTGTACATAGTTAAAGAATCATGAAACAATACAATGCTTTCTCACACCGAGAAAATCATGCACTCTATCGATCGTCTCACCCTGATCCTACTCAAAACTGACAGGAAATTCTGAGGTAAAATTGACTAACACTTAGCCAATTCTCAGCCCCTACTTAGCCCAACCTTTCTCACAAAATACCTAGGCAATTAATACCTATTAAATAGGATAATCAACCTTCCCTTACTAAAATCCGTCATGAGCCTTCCTGTGACTTTATAATTGCACCCGGAGAATTTCCTAATAACACAACTGATAGTTATATTCCCTTTAACCTTTGTCTCATCTAGGTCATCATCATAATTGACATGCATGAAGCTAATAATATAGAATCATTATTTAAATGATATATCACTGCTTGTGAATTAAATCTAATTTAATTCACTTGACCTCTCACTAGCTCATCACTCAGTTAGAACTAGTTAAATTGATTTTAACTCAATTAATTTGAGTTAACTGATTACAAATGCACCCCACTAGTGCATTAACTGCAGCTGTACCCCAAAAATAATAGAATCACTCTACATGCCTCACCTTTGACCCTCAACTCCAAATTATTGAGCTAACTTAGTCTTTCTGACTTACTTAACTAATACAATATGTTATGAGATAAGATTACAATTTATTTTCCAATTTATTTAAGGGATAAATAAATTAGATGCTAACATTTAGAACTAATTTGTAATTGAATTCCTCACTCATGTGTGACTGGAATCCCACACCAGTTATGTGGTCAATTTTTGTCCTTTCAGGATGCCAATTTCACTGTTTCTTGTTGCAAATTTCAACACGAAGGCGGTCAAATGATACATCTTTTATATCACATTGATGATTGTCTTTGAGAAAAATGAAGAAAATTAACCTTTCAAATGTAACCCTATACCACTTATGCACAAAAATTTAAATTTGAAGATAAATGAAATGTATACCTTTCTCACAATGGAGCCTTCAAGGTGAGTTGTTAATGCCTTCCCAATGCTGCTTGTCTCACCTCACAAGCATAAAGTCTTAAAAAGTTGTAAGAACAAGGTATTTGTTCGTAAAATGGATTCACCTATATGGAAAGATATTCAAGATTTAATTTCATTCAATGTCATATTTTTTGAAATGGGCTTTATCTCCAGCAATGGTGCCAAAAAATGTGACAACAAAATCTCATGCCTCTCAAGATAAAGTAAAATATATGAAGTGTGATACCTATTACACCTCATAGGGGTCCACTATCACCTCACCAACCATAATAACACATCTCGAACTATGCTTCCTACTACCACGAAGGCAGAATCAACACATAAATTGTTTTATGCATGGTATATGCTAGAAGTGGAACGTAGCTCACCATTTAATTAATACTAGCACATCCTAAACTACCATGACTAGATTCCAATGTATGCATTAAATATTTATCTAGCTATGATGTAGTTATGCGAGGATGTGTTGTTAATCTCCTTTCCATTGGTGGTAAAATATTATAAAATATTTAGCTAAATGCAGTGATATGAAAATGAAAGTATTTTTATTGTTGTTCAAAGTATTCATTTCCATTAATTTAAGTGTGCAAAGTGTTTGTAAGGTCTTGCAAGTAAAACAAAGTGTCCTTGGTAACTGTTTATGAATTTTGGTGTGAGGGAGTGTTGTTTAAATTTACTGTTTAACAACGTTAATCTAAATAACACAACATAATAAATTCACCATAAACACACAACAACATGATGAGGCATTTCACCCCTCCTGGGCTACATCTGTCGGGTCCAAGGCTCCCAATGGGCATGTCCTTGATATATTATGATTCTCAAATTGGTCATACAGTGAAAAGAAGGCCTAAACAGACCAAACCAGCTGTGAAAATGAATTCAAAATGTAGAAACCAGTATAAATTGGCTTTTTTTTCACCTCAAATGATTAAACATAGCCCAAAACAGCTCCAACACCCTCTAGGCCCTAATGGCTCTCCAAGCTTCCCTAAAGAAAAAAGTACCTGAAGATCAACTCTGTTGGATCTGCAACCTATTCCAATGGCTCCAAAATGCTAAAAATAGTCGAAATTGTCTAAAATTTCATCCAAAAAGGTTCAGTATCCTGAAATTTATGATCAAAACAGTATTTTCCCAGTCTTGCCTAAAAAACCTTCACCAAATTTGGGAGCACTGCAGATAACTCCACTAAAACTGGAAAATATACCCAAAATGGCGTGCTCGGCCCAACTCTCTCGAAACCATAACCATTACATTAAATACTGAATGGGCAAGGTCACATGGGACCGCTGCCCTGACTGCCGGAGGTTCTGTCTGTAGTAACCATGGCATTAAATTGAAGACGTGGTCACATATCCACGCGGTAACCGCCGAAGATAACGGCTACGAAAACTGGTCGGTTAGATAAGCCCCTGGTCCTGATGGAAGTGTTATGTAGAATGAGGCTTAAGCTTTGGAGCTATCTTCCACTCCATTCAATTGTCAATTGGGCTGCTACAAGGTGACCCGAACGTCTTTGGGTCGGGTCGTTCTCTACTCGGCCGGTTCAAAACGTTCAACCATGACCCATGTTCGTTCACCACTTCACACCATGTTCACATCCACCCATACCTTTGCATGAGGGTTTGTTCACGGGTGACCTCCACCCGACCTTTTGTTCACGGGTGACCCGTGCCTGTTCAGGTTGGGTCATGCCCGACTGACCTGATGCATTCAGCTTGGGTCAGGGCTGACCCATGAAATTTTTCAAACACCAAATTTTTTTTAAACTAGCAATTTTACCCTTTGGCTTGGGGCCACATGGTAGCCTCCAGGCAGGCCACGTGGCACCCTCTAATAGGCCACTAAAACCTCATAAAAAAATGAATTTTTTGCCATAATATGTTTTCTGAAGATGACAATTTTTTAAGTTCAAAGGTCTTGTTTTGAAGGTTACTAGGAAAATTAAAACTTGAATATCTTCCACATCCGACATCGGATTTGAGTGACGTTCACGGCGCTAGGATCGCAATGACGAACACTATCTGGTTGATCAATTTATTACCAATTCTAAGCAGTTCCCATTTTGACTGTTTTTTCCCTCTTGGACATGATCACCTAATCACACCTCCCCATTGGGAAGCTTTTGGACCCCAAAAGCCTTCAATTACTTGTTAAGAAGATGAGGGTACAGTTCCGTCACCTTTTCCACCTCAATCCACCTTTAAGACCAACCCGAACATAATCAACATTTCCCCTCCTCGAAGTGTGTGTCCTTTTGTCAAGGATAGCATCCTCTTTCAACTCATCCAAAAATTCTGGTGAGAAATCCTCTATGGATGGCAGCTGAATGTCACTTTTAAAATAAAAAATTAAAGGAGGTTCATACAAACGTAAATTTTCCACATTCACAACGGAATACATTTGCATTTATGAAGGAAAATCTAATTGAAAAGCATTATTTCCAACTTGTTTAAGGATCTTGAATGGACCATAATGAATAGGCTTCAGCTTTTTACCTTCTCCTTGCATTCTTTCCTTAATAATATGTAGCCATACCTCATCCCCTTCTTGAAACTTATGATCATCTCTCTGCTTATCATGCCTCTCCTTATACTTGCCTTGACTTTTTTCAAGCTGTTCTTGAACCTGATGATGTATGAGCTAAATTATTTCAATGAACATGCGAGCTTTTTCAATGTCACTATGCCCATCAATGGCCACATCCTTCTCAAGAATGAAATCTAAAGGTGACTTAGGCAAATACCCAAAGGAAGCATCAAAAGGTGAAGTATTTGTAGAAAAGTGCTTGGCTCGGTTGTAAGCATGTTGAATGTAATGCAAGTGCTCATCCCAAAGCTTGGGATGCTTGCTACAATAACCTCTCAAAATATGTACAATGGTTCTATTCACTACCTCTGTTTGGCCATCTATTTGTGGATGGAAAGCAGTACTTTTCTTCAACTTGGTGTTGATCATCTTCCATAGATTGGACCAAAAATTCCCAGCAAATCTGGAATCCTTGTCACTAACAATAGAAGTAGGAAATCCATAATGAACCCATACATGTTGAAAATATAAATCAGCAGTTTGTTCAGCAGTTATAGATTTCTTACATGGCATAAGAATACACATCTTGCTAAAAGGATCAAATACTACATAAAGATAATCATGCTGCTTTCTAGATAATGGTAGACCTCCAAAAAAATCCATAGAAACACTTTCCCATGGTCTAGAAGGTACCAAAAATGTTGTATATAAACCAAGCTTGCTATTGCTAGGCTTGCTTGAAGCACATAAAAAACAACCTCTAATGAAATGCGAAACACTATCTACCATGCGAGGCCAATAACAATACCTTTGTAAATGTGCCACTGTTTTGCTTACCCCGAAATGTCCAGCTATAAGAGAAGAATGAGCTTCTCTCATGACGCTTAGTCTCTCCCCCTGTGGTATACATTACTTGCCCATATGAAACAGAAAATTATTATGAAAATGATATTCATTCTCCTTAACGTGATTCCCTTCACTCAAGTTAGCATACACATCCTTAAAATCAACAATTGATGCATATTATTCTATGTAGCTCTCATGTACAATAGAATCATTCTTAAGTAAAGTAATAGCACTAATAATAAGCCTTGAAAGAATATCAGCAACCTTATTGTAAATACCTTTCTTGTACCTTATTACCAAGTGGAATTTTTGTAGGAAACCCATCCATCTGAAATGACGTGACTGCTGCAATTTACTTTGTGACTGCAAGTACTATACAGGCTGATGGTCGGTATGAACAATTGTTTCTTTTCCCATCAAATAGTTTTTCCACTTTTTGACACTTTGTACCAATGCATACAACTCTTTATCATATGTAGGATAATTCACAACAGCACCATTAAATGTCTCAGAATGAAATGCGATAAGCTTACCATGCTGTAAGAGAAATGCACCCATGGCGTAATCACTAGCATCTGTTTAAATTTTGAATGGTTGTCTCAAGTCTGGTAATGCAAGCACTGGAGCTGAACTTATCTTCTCTTTCAAAGACTCAAAATCTTTTTGTTACTTGCCTCCCCATTGGAAATCACGCTTCACACTAGTCACTGCATGCATAGGAGCTAATATGGCAGAGAAGTTAGAAATAAACTTCCTCCAATATTGAGTTGCACCCAGAAAAATTCTTACCTCTGTAATGGATTTGGGAGTAGGCCAATTCAAAATGGCTTCTACTTTGTAAGGATCAATTCTCAAAGCACCTCCTCCTTCTATGTGTCCCAAATAAATCAAAGAAGTCTTTCCAAATTCACACTTTGACATTTTAAGAAATAACTGATTTTTCTTCAAAATATCAAGTACTTTCTTAACATGCATGACATGCTCTTCTCTAGTATTTCTGAAAATTAAGATGTCATCTAAGTATACAATAAAGAAATCATCAAGAAAAGGATGTAAGACATCATCCATTACCTGCATGAAAGTTGCAGGTGCATTACATAAACCAAACGGCATAACAAGCCACTCAAAGAGTCCCTATTTTCTTTTAAATGTTGTCTTCCAAATGTCACTTTCTACAATTCTAACTTGATGATAACCACTTCGTAAGTCTAACTTAGTGAAATATTAAGCATCTTTCATCTAATCCAACAAATCATCTATCCTTGGAAGTGGGTAATGATTCTTTACCGTTATCTTGTTCAATGCCCTGAAGTCCACACACATGCGCCAAGTTCCATCTTTCTTTGGAATCAACACTATTGGTAACCCACATGGAAAAGTGCTTGGTTTTATGAATCCTTTGTCCAACAAGTATTTAATTTGCCTCTTTATTTCATCATTCTCCATGATAGACAAGCGGTACATGCTGATGTTAGGAAGAGGACAATCTTGATGTAAATGGATTTCATGTTGAATTTCCCTTTTAGGAGGTAAACCTGTCGGTTCCTGAAACATCTCATGATGTGCACATCATAGAAATATGATTTAAGCTTGGAATCAAAATTTTCAAATGACTCGTGATTCATATCAACCTTGGGCTTAACGATAAGAAGTACAAAACTCTTACTAGAATTTACTAGCCTTTTTACCTGTCCCGAATTTACCATCGCTATACTTGCCTTCTTGCGATGTGCTCTGACAATGAACTCCTTGCCATGTTTAAAGACATGATATTTATTTTCATGGCAATTGAAGATCACTTTCCTTTCAAATAAGTAAGGACATCCCAAAACAATTCCTGATATATCAATCAGTACTACATCTAGTTCAACTATGTCAATAAAGTGTGCAGTAATGGCGAATCGCAATATGCACTTTCTTGAGACTTGTAAGTTTGCATCCTTGCATATCCACCCAAGTGGATAAGGCTTTGGATGTGGAATGGTCTCAAGTTTAAGCTGTTTGACCAAGTCTTCTGATATGATATTTTCTTGTGACCCACTGTCAAACAGTGTATCAATTTTTGTATGTTTTGAGAATACCCTCACATGGAATAATTCAATTCTTTCTTCCTCATTTGGAGCTTGTACATGATATTTTGAAGTACTAGTGCTTGGCTTAGTTTCAATTTCCTTTCCCTTCATACTTTTCAAACCCATGGCTACAATTTTTGTTTCATCACCTGAATCATCACCTAAATCTTGAGGTGTAGTTGTAGTAGCTGCAGTTTTCTTCTTTCCTTTGTTTTTGTTAAATTGAGTTCCTTTTTTAGGATGTAATTTCCAATATTTTTTCTCTTCATGGCCCTCTCTTGAACAATGTTTACATATTAATTTTTCACCCTCTTATTTGATAGATGCATTATTTTTTCCTTTTCCCTTAAAGGTTTTATCTTTGTTCTTCCCTTTAAAAGGCTTGATTCTACCCTCATCAAAAGTGTATTTCCCTCTAGCTTATAAATGTGTAGCTTGTACACAAACTTCATCTAGACTAGTAGGATTGAACATAAGGATAGTATGTTTAAGGTAACTGTGTAAACCATCTATATATTTTAGCAAAGTATCTTGACTTTGTAATTCTACCCCTATTAAGAGTGCTCTTCTCCTAAACTCTTGGGTATA
Source organism: Pinus albicaulis (assembly GCA_034641835.2). NCBI lineage: Eukaryota > Viridiplantae > Streptophyta > Pinopsida > Pinales > Pinaceae > Pinus > Pinus albicaulis. Next base: position 343,159,553 of record CM076569.1, on the reverse strand, counting down.
GTCTTGCACATTTTGTCCCTTAAGTTGTCTAAATTTTTGCCAATTCATGATAGCCTTTTGTAAATGAGCTAATGGATAAAATTTATTTTTAATTGCAGTAATAAATTCAACCCATGATAAAGTAATCTTACCATGGATTTTAATTTCATCCTTGGTGTTGGCTTCCCACAATACCAATGCTACTCCATCCATTGTCAATGAGGCTAACTGTATCTTGGTGTCGTCGTCATGAAGGTTTTGTATCCTTAAATAAAATTTCAATTGTCTGATCCAATTGTCAAGTTTCTCTACATTGACTTCACTGTTAAACATAAGAAATTCAAATTTGATATCAAACTTTAAAAATGGACTTTTACCAGTGGTTTTAGACTTGTGAGATTGATTCACCGAAGTCAAGGATGATGATGTAGAGGAAGAGGATGAAGATGGGGATGATGGATCACCATTTCCTCCATGTCCTCTCTCTGACTTGCCATCACTCTTCTTTCCTCCTGAAGAACCTTCTTCTTCTTTCTGGTTTTTAGACCCTTCTCTAACAAGCCTATCATTCCTTTCTTGGTAGAGTATCCTCACCATCTCAGTCATATCCAAGAAAGCTTTCTGGAATACCCATTCTTCTTCCTTGTGATCCATCTCTTCATGAGATTCTCCTTCTCTTGAAGACATGCTTGAAGCTGCTTCTATGGCTCTTAGAGGTGGTTCTCTGACCCTTCTTGGTTGTGGATTAGTTTGGGCACTAACCAAGTTTCCTTCACCTCTCTTAAGTTTAAGCTTAGTAAGCACCAAAACTTGCAAACAATCAACTATATCTTTGCACAAAACAAATGTTGAGTAAAAATCTAGCTTCTAAGGCTCTAATCCTTTTCTCTGATACCATCTAATCTGAAAATGAAATTATTTGTACTGTTGGTCAAAGTATTCATTTCCATTCATTTAAGTGTGAAAAGTGTTTGTAAGGTCTTGCAAGTAAAGCAAAGTGTTTTTGGTAATTGTTTATGAATTTTGGTGTGAGGGAGTGTTTTTTAACTTTACTGTTTAACAAATTTAATCTGAATAACACAGAAGAATAAATTCACCATAAACACACAACAACATGATGAGGCAGTTCACCCCTCCTGGGCTACATCTGTCGAGTCCAAGACTCCCAATGGGCATGTCCTTGATATATTATGATGCTCAAATTGGAAATATAGTGAAAAAAAAGCCTAAATAGACCAAACCAGCTGTAAAAATGAATTCAGAATGCAGAAATCAGTATAAATTGGCTTTTTTTTCACCTCAAATGGTTAAACATAGCCCAAAACAGCTCCAACACCCTCTAGGCCCTAATGGCTCTCCAAGCTTCCCTGAAGAAAAAGTACCTAAATATCAACTCTATTTGCTCTAAAACCTATTCGAATGGCTCCAGAATGCTCAGAATAGTCGAAATTGACTAAAATTTCGTCAAAAAAGGTTCAGTATCCTGAAAGTTATGATCAAAACAGTATTTTCCCAGTCTTGCCTAAAAAACCTCCAGCAAATTTGGCAGGACTACAGATAACTCCACTAAAACTGGAAAATCCGCCCAAAATGGTGGGCTCCACCCAACTCTATTGGAACCGTAACCATTACATTAAATTCTGAGTGGGCGGGGTCATATGGGACCACCGCCCTGATTGCCGGAGGTTCCGTCTGTAGTAACCATGGCATTAAATTGAAGACGTGGTCACATATCCACGCGGTAACCACCGAAGATAACGGCTATGAAAACCTGTCGGTTCGAAAAGCCCCTAGTCGTGGCAGAAGGGTTATATGGAACGAGGCTTAATCCATGGAGTTATCCACCACTCCATTCAACTGTCGACTGGGCTGCTACAAGGTGACCCAAACGCGTTCAGGTTGGGTCGTTCTCCACCCGACCGACCCATCGCGTTCAAAACGGTCAACTGTGACCCACGTTTTTTCACCACTGTACACCACGTTCACCTCCGCCCATACCTTTGCATGAGGTTTCATTCACGGGTGACCTCCGCCCAACGTTTCCTTCACGGGTGACCTGTGCCCATTCGGGTTGGGTCGTGCCTGACTGATCTGATGCGTTCAGCTTGGGTCGGGGCTGACCCATGAAATTTTTCAAACACCAATTTTTTTTTAAACCATCAATTTTACCCTTTCGCCTGGGGCCACGTGGCACCCTCTGAGTAGACCACGTGGCACCCTCTGATAGGCCACTAAAACCTCATAAAAAAATGAATTTTTTTCCATAATATGTTTTCTGAAGATGACAATTTTTTAAGTTCAAAGGTCATGTTTTGAAGGTTACTAGACAAATTAAAACTTGAATATCTTCCACATCCAACATCAGATTTGAGTGTCTTTTGCGGCTTTAGGATCGCAATGACGAACACTATCCGGTTGATCAATTTATTACCAATTCTTAGTAGTTCCAATTTTGAGCATTTTTTTCCTCTTGGACATGATCACTTGGTCATGGAGGGAGGGTCCTAGTGTTTTTGGAAACCATGAATGTCATTTCTCCCATAAAATAAGCCATTTTCAGTAAATGAAATTAATATTTTATCGATTTTTTTTTTTTAGGGATCATAAACCCACTAAACATGGTTGAAAAATGGACATTATGCATAGATGTTTCTCATTATCCCAATCCAGGGAAAACAATGATTACTTATGTGCTATGCAATATTGCGATGAAAAAAGTCCTCCAAAGGAAAATGAATGTATCTGGAAGAACAACAAACATTGAAGCATATTATATTGCATTGATGAAAAGCTTAGGAACAACTAGGGAGTATGGATCCAATGGAATTGTAGTTCTCACCAATTCTAAACTTGTGTGCAACGAGATGAAAGGCGTGTACCAAGATAAGAATGAGAGGTTAAAATAACTTCATGGAAAATCAAACAATAATGTTAGAAAATTTCAATCATTTAGTATAATACATTGTACAAATGTTAATAGGATGTCTAGTGATCTATTATATGGGGAAATGCCAACTCAAGATTTGTGTGTCAAAGATGATTCTATGTTAATAAGCTGATATCCATCAAAAAATTATTGATGGAAATTATGAGATATGTTTGATATGGGTGTGTTTTTTAGTTATAAATGTATCATTTTTAATGACCATGCATTTCTTTTCAATTATATACCAAGTGTGCCCCCACTATGTAAGCACAACTTGGTGAACTTCGTGTTTTACAATATTTTGTATTTAATTTTCAAAATGTGTATGCTTCAAAAAATTTGTGTTTAAATAGTCTTGAATTTTACAAATCAATTTGTGCTTCAAGTTTTGTGTTTTACATTTGTGTTCAAGTTGTGATTTAACATTTGTGTAAATTACATCAATTTTTTGAAAATTTTCAACCTTTTTAAATAGTAATTTTAAAAATAATTTTAAATGTATTAGGTAAATTTTTAAACATCTTGTATCTATGTATATGTAAATATCCATATATATCATGGATGAACATTTTCCACATGATTCTTTGAGGCGAGCATCAATAGAGTTGCATGCATTTACGAGAGGGTGGGATCATGGATCAAAGAGAATATCAAATGAATCGAGGGATGTCCATCATGATCATGGTATTTATATTAAATGTGATAGGTTTTAAATGATATTTGAATATAATACTATGCACGTACATGTATATACGTATATAATTTATTTTTTATCAATTTAGTGAGTTAAATTAATTTTTAATAAATTTCATTTTTTTAGGAGGTGGGATGAAAAGAGTATCTACTCAGTCAACGGAGGACCATTTTTCACATCATAGTGGTATGGTGTGTATATATATATATATATGATTCTACCTATTTATCATTTAAGAGTATAAATATATATATACTCTTAAATGATAAATAATATATGTATGTACATATATATATTTGAATTGATTAAAATTTCTATTTTGTTTTTTAAGAGGCTTCCCTCATCACGTGAGGGTGGTGGTACATATTCCCCTAGTGGAAAATCAATGGGTGGTCATGCTCGTGCTCAACCATATTTGGGCGGGAATGATGGTGCTCAACCATCTCTAGGTGGTCATTACTCTCAATCAGATCATCATGATCATCATTTTGTTAAATTATATAATTTTTCTATGTTAAAATGAATTTATACATTTTTCAGAACATTTTTTTTATTTATACATAATTTTTTATATTGATGCATAGGGTGAAGATGTTACTTGAAAAAGATGTAGGATAAATTGGGAAATTCAAGAAGAAATTTGTACATCAAATACAAATTATCCATCTAAAATTCCTGTTGAACTTCCTTGAGAAATAAATATCCAACATTGTACATTACAAAGGTGAGAAGGTATTTATTCAAAATTGAGGAAAGATCTTGGGAGTTTGTAGCTCCTTGCTGAGAGTCAGGAAAGCTTAGAAATAGTTATGCACTCTCTGAGCATATTTCCAGATGTTTACAAGAAGCTTGGGCCAACCACAGATAACTTTATAGAAATGATTAGGTAGAGAAGGGAAGCAGTAATGGGTCCCGATAGATGGGTTGATTTTAAAAATAGGTTTAGAAAAGAAATGTAAAAATCTATGTTTAATTTCAAATTAGGGTCGAAAATAAATATGTTGAAGGTGCAATATTTCAAGCACCATAATATAGCAAACCATTCGTATAATAGGTTCCTTGAAACCTATGGAAATATGTCATGAAATTACGATGTTCTAATTTATTTTGCAAAAATATTTTATGCATAATTATTTTTGGGTATGAAACCCAATTAATGACCTTCCTTCTGAATTTTTGGTACTGGAAAAGGTCGATTTGTGACCGTAAGGGCACTAAGCGTGATATTGAATTGCCTTGCCCTGAGCCACCTTTGGTAACCTTACCTCCTTGTGTCGAAAATTTGTGGGAAGAGATGGATGCCACTTCTCAAATTAGTCGAGAAGCAAGGGATGCCATCATAGACAACGTCTAGACTAGATTTAGCGGAATTGATATTGGTCTGAATTGACAAAGAGAATGAGCTAATGCATGTGCAAATTTTGTATATAAAACATATGAGGAGAAATACAACATGAATATTAAGGAACATAAAAAATATACAAAGGGTTGTTACAATGGTTTGTAAGACTTAATTCTTCATGAGAAAGAGGGTGTGGGATTGGTATGTGTTAATGGTTAAGGTGGATATTTTAATGTAATTTGTAATTTATGTTAGGGTCCCATGATTTGGCAGATTGGTAGACCAAATGACAGGGTAACATGGAACCAAGATTTGGAGTCCGAGGATCTAGCCTTCCTGGACTCAGAGAGGGATCTCTCTATTAGGTGCAAAGGATGTGTTCTTTTTTCTCTAGGGTTTTGATTTTAGGCTAGTTATTAGGTGTAGGGTTTATTGATTGTTTTGGTTGGGAAAGATGGTAAAATAGAATAGGTGGAGTGAGAGTATATCAAAGCCATTGGGATATGGAGTCAAATGAAGTCAAGAGTTTCTAAATGATGAAACAGAGTGTGTTTCAGGGCCAATTTAGCAAGGTTAATGGATCCTTAAGGTGATGTATGATGGTGTAATGAACATCAAGTTTGGGAAAAAACTAAGAGGTCTTAAACATATATAATTTAAATCTACAACTCATGAGATAGGGCAAACCATTAAGCTCAATGAACCATACTCAAACTGATAAACATCCAAGATAAAAATTCCAGTGAAACATAGAGAGCATAAGAGCTTCTAACTTTAGAAGTTCACTTTCATATTTTGGGAAAAGAGATAAGATAAAAAAAATAACTCAATTTATGGAGAGGGAACTCCTAAACAGCATATATCAAGCTATTGGGAACTCTGAAACAAGATGGTAAGCATGGAAAAAGGGCAAGATCGAAAGAGACCTCTTTGACTTAACCTAACAATCAATATTCTATAGAAAGGCTTCAAGATAGGGTTTTGAAAACTTCAAATAAGTCGAGCACACCATGAATCATACTTGTAAGCTAACATACTAACCATACATGAAATAAGAACAAGTTTTGGTGGACCTAAGGAGCAATCAAGAATTCCTTAAGATGGCCAAAAGAATAAAACATCAAAGCTATAACTAACAGGAGGACTAAGGTGCCTCAAAGAACATGTCTTAACCTATACTTTTCTAATTTATAGCAACCAATAAACATGAAACATAATGATAAAAAAGGAAACAATAGACAAATTAGGAAAACATCACCATTCACCAAGCTATGGAATCCTGCAAACAAGCTTCTCCACCATCAAGCCAAACAAGCCATTCGTCCACTTCACAAAACCAATTTCTTCTCCAAGCTCATGAAACCATGTATATTACTCTTCAAGCTCATCAAATGCCAAAAAAATACATAGGGGCATCATGCTCTATTTATGGAGAAAAGGAGAACTAAAACCCTAAATGTGGTAGGAAAATGTCAAATATAACCATAAATGTCATTTATGGCCAAGAGACCATGCAAGGCCCAAGGCACATAATATCCTAAGAAATAAATGCCAAAATAACTATTTGCACCTAATTATAGATTAATTTGCCTCAAAAAACTCAAAAATATCTATTTGCAACAAATGAGTTTGTTTTTTTGACTTTTGGTCCGAAACAAACTAGATAGCCTCTGTGCGTAGCACCACTTCAACAGAAAATAGGGTCTCTTGTGGCTGAGTTTTGGACCCCTTCCCAATACCGGATTCGGCTCCATGATGGCTCGTTGGAAAGCCTGATGAGTCTACTTTCCAGAAATATTGAGTTGTGCTAACTGTATGTCATTTATCTATTCAAAAACCAATTTTCCCAACACTTCTTTTTGCGCAACGCATGGTCTGAAAATGAGGCAGAAAGGTCAAACTTTTGATGTTTTTTGGCCTTTTGGGGGGTCAAAAATGCTTCAAATGATCCGGAAATTGGTGAGAATAATTTTGGTGATGTGATAAATCCAAAAATTTAAAGTTTGTGAGTTGAGGATGCACCAATTTTGTGTGTAGTGCCTAGGGTGTTGCGCACAGAGGGGTCAAAATTTCAAAAAAAAACAAAATTTTGTTCAAATTTCCCCAAAATTTGTTGAGAGGTCCCTCAAGAGGTCTTGGAAGCCTGTGGAAAAACTTGAGCCATGTCTCTAAGCTTTTCTTGGTCTTTACCTTCTTTGAGTGCTCAAATTTCAATGAAAAGGGTATCTTTATTTATCATTAGGAAGATGACTAATGTCATGACTATCTTCTTGGATGCCTTGTCTTTTACTTGCTGTACTATCATGGTCATCCTCTATATTAATGCCTCCTTCTTCAAAATTTGTCATTACCATTACTGCTAGATCTCTCATCACTTTTTGCATCATTATCATGCACATTGGGAGAGTTGTGAGCCTTGCTGCTCCCTTCAACCTGTTGGGGTTCCTATTTTTTGGCAAATTTGGCAATACCAAAAGATAAGACAACATCAAACCACTTTGGGGCCCTAGGATATAGCCCTCCTGGACTCGGAGAGGGATCTCTCTAATATAACAAAGAATGATATATCTTTGAAGCTCAAACGAGATGTTCGGCTAGTTATGAAGCACAGAGGAGGGTTTTAAATGATTTGGTTGGTTGGTTGCTGGGTTGGTCGAGAGATCATGGACTGATAAAGTAATGGGAGAAAAAGGACAAAGCAGTAGGATATTTCAACAAAGAGGATAGGTCAAACTGTGCCATCCATTGGGATATGGAGTCATGAAAGGGAATTACATGCAACAACTAGCCAAGGCTTTCAGAGGGCAAGTCATCTAATACTAAAGGATCTTTTAGATTAGATGGTTGGATGGAACATTAAGGAAGAAAGTGAAAGAAGGAAAGCAACCCAATTTCTGTCTATAGATCAGGTCAGAGGTCATTTAACTCCAGACCTGCTTGGACATACTCAAAGGCAGCTCTCAAAGGGGGAGGAAGGGGCAGCTTATAGATCGGACCAGAGGTCATTTAACTCCAGGTCAGCTTTAGCATGCTCCAAAGGAAAAACAAAGATAATTTTAACAAAGAGATCTTAGAAAGGCCAGCTGGTCGCACAAGGATCCTAGTGGACAGGGCTAACTCTAATCCCCAGTGTTCCTAAATCTTCCAGCTTAAACCCCACAAGAACATCTAAGAACAGATCCATTTAATTCATACATCAGAGAGCAGGCAATAACATCCACTACACTGGTTAAATTAACCGAAATAAACTCTTAGATCACACATTTAGCAGAAAACATTGAGGGCAAGGAGAGCAGAGACACAGGGTACCTAACAAGGGTAAATCCTATGCCATTTTCCTGATGTGAGCCCAGAAGAAAATGAGACAATATGGAAATGTAATAAACAGAGTAAGAAAAACATCACCAATAGTAATAGACCAAGATCCTGTGAAACGTGCTTTGATTAATTGATGCAAAACCAGTCACATACATTGAGCTCAATGGCTATTACAATCCGAACTTCTTCTCCCAGCCTATTACATACAACTACTCTGATACTCCCTCCCAAGACTATTCTAACTGTCAGAATGAATCCCTCTAACAGCAACAGCAGCAACTGAACAACAACCCTTTACATTGTGTTCTCAGGGATTTCTTATAGGAGAAGATGAGCCGAGAAGGTAGTTGGAAACTAAATGAAACATTAAACTCAGAAAATAAAGAGAGGGTCGAAGCCCATTCTATTTTAACTCTCTGCATTTATCTCTGGTATGGCTTAGATGCACTCTGGTGCTGTAGTACTCTGCAGGCTGCTTGGGAAGCCTCTGATAGGTCGAGATTTGACCTCTGATGTTTCTTTGGAGTCTTTTCAGGTGTCTGGAACTTTGCGCTACCTTCTGAATCTGGTTAACTGGATTAAAGTCTGCGGGCCTTCTCCATACCTCAATAACTACTGTCCAGACACTCTTAAAGAAGCTTCTGTCTGTAACATACGTTTAAGGGCTCAAGAAGGTATGGAGATTTCTTGTAGGAAGGTGTTCTATCTGGAGAAGATTACTTTTTTGATATTAAACACTGATAAGACTTTGACAGTGTGCTTAAATCTTCCAACTGTGCCTTTTCCTTTGAATGCGGGGTTAAACATTAATTTCATTAATAATAGGCATCAACCACCTTTGAATTCCTTTTGCTGATCCGCTGGCCAATGCTGAAGAGGCCTCTCTATGCTATCTGCATAATAAAACACCCTGTTACAAACCCAAGCAGTGGTGCAGAAATGCTGCAGAGGCCCTGAGGAACAGTGGCGAAATAGTTGAGAGCAGTGAAAATAATGGAGAGTGGTGGAAGAAATGGTTAATAGTGTAAAAACCCGAGGATTAAACACTCGAGGAAAATACAAAGGAAATAATGGAAAAACAATGAAGCGGGAGGGAATGATAGTACGAGGTGGGACCCATACGAAAATTGCAATCAGAGATCGCGAGCGGGCACTAATCGCAATTGCAATAGGGAAGACATGTGATGCGATCAATTGGAGGGGAAAGTGATCGGCGGGAGCGCGATTGAGCGCTGACCGTTGGATCTGGAGATCAGATCAATGGCTCACGTTCAATCGGACGGGGGAGTGATCAGAAGGGAGATGCAATTGGGCGATCAGAGGTCGGGCGATGCGATCAGTCACATCGCAAATGTTTGCGATGGACCGATCGGGAGGCGCACATAAACATTGCGATTGCAATTGGAAAGATCGGAGGTTGACGCGATCGGGGAATAAGAGAAACGGACGTGAGATCGAGAGGATCAGAACAGTGGTGTGATCAATCACATCGCAAATATCGGGGAATCGGAGAAACGGACGTGAGATCGAGAGGATCGGAACGGTGGTGCGATCAATCACATCGCAAATATTTGCGATGCGATCAATCGCATCACAAACATTTGTGATGGATGATCAGAACATTTAAAACACAACATGCGATCGGATACGATATGCGATTGCGATTAATATACGGCGGGTTATATGATATATAAAACTTTATAATAAAGTTTTATAATATGCAAAGAGAGGTATGGAAAGGGGAAGGATAAAGGGAACAAAGGGGAAATTGGCTAAACAAACGGTAAGGGTAGAATTTGAAGGGGATTTTGGGGGGTTTAGAGGGTAAAAAGGGAAATAGAAGGGGAGACAAGGGGGAATAAAATAGAGGCTAAGTGGGGGTGAAATAAAGGGGAAAGGAGGCCTTTGGACATTTCTTCACAAACAAAGAGGTTTTATAAGGGAAATCAGCAGAGGGGATTTTATCAAAAGGCACAAGGAGGCTTCAAGGATGATGTGTTTTCAGGGGAAATGCATTCCTTGAAGGCTCAAAAACATTTTAGCCCCCTGTTTGCTTGTCAAAACATTTATGGGGGGCTAACACAACCCTTTCATCATTGTCACCCTTCTTGTTATCTTCAATATTGTTACCTTGGTCTTGGATTTGATCATCAGTCTCTGCATTTGCTTCACTTTGGCCTTGCCCTTCATTGATGTCCTATTCTTTATCATTTCCTGCACTGTCACTTTGATTTTCCTTGCCATTAATAGTCTGATTAGTGTCATGACAGTCATGATAGTTGTCATGACTATCATGAATTATGTCTCTTACTGTCCTTTTCCTCATTGACTATCCTATCAGTGGTATTGCTTTGGTCACTGCCTGCCCCTTCAAACTCTGTTTCAGTTTCATCATCTGCATTCATTTCATCACTTGTTTGCACTATTATTATACTCACTGTCATGCTCAAGCACATTTTTCTCTTGGCTGTCATGTGGACCTTCTTGTTGACTTTCATCCTCACCAATTCCTTCATTATCCACTGTGTCTTCGTGTTATCAGCAGTACCCTTTTATGCACTTGGGAGTGATTTATTTGTGTCATCACTATCACTATCTTGCTCCAAGTGTTCAATGTTTTGGGTATCTTTGAATAAAGGGGTTTTCAGCTTGGTGAGAGCTTTAGGTCTAGGGATGAAAAAATGAGTGATGGTGAGGGAAAATTTCTAGGAAATGGATGGCAAGATGAAGTAATTCTAGGAACTCCTTCAGAGTTTTTTTAGAAGTAGGCTTGCTGGTACTATGTGTCTTTACACCAATGAAAAATCTTCAATTTGTAAGCCCTACCCTAGAATGTCAAATATTTGATTTTCATGAAGATTAGGGTTTGGGAAAATTAGGTTCTTAATACTGTCCTTGATTATGAAAAAGACCACTTGGAAGGCAAGGAAGAAAGACTACCAACTTTTCTTAACACATGCAAGCGCTTTGGAGGCAAAAAATTTGATTTTTGGAAGTTTTTGAGCTAACGGGACCAAAACTTTCCTGTCTGCAACACCTTCACATCTGCATAGCACCACCCTCCCGGTGCACAGCGTAATGTAATTTAACATTGTGGTTGCCCCCTCTCTACGCAACACCGGCAGCTAGGTTCGTAGCACCTCCGTCAGCGTGTAACTCTCAAAAAATTTAACCAAATTTGCAGAAACCCTACAAAAAATGCTTTCAACAGTTTTTCTCTTCTTTTGTAATGAAAAATGAGGTGAGGAAGAGGTAAAGGAGACCTCTATACCCTTTTTGAAAAATAATCTTATGAGCCAAAGCCCACTTTCTAAAGTTTGTTTTCCTTCTTACTTTTTTACTGTCTTTTTGGCCTTTTTTGTCCCTATGGTGAAGTGGGATACAGTGCTTCTTGTCTACCTCTTTTGATCTCTTAAGACCTCTAATTTTACCTTTTGAAAACTCATGCCTTTGTACTAATAATCTTTTTCTTTATGTACCTTTGGTGAGGTGGAATCAAGGCCTCTTTGCTAAACCCTGGAAGGCAGCTTAAAACCCTTTGTCATGCCATGTGTTGTTATGAAGGATGCCTTTTGTCATCATTTGATAATTTTTTTCCATCATCCCAAAAAAGATTGGTTTTGACCAATTTTTGGCAATTATAGCCTAATTTCCTCTGTGCACAGTGCCACTCCGTCTGTGCATAGCGCCAATTGGCAGAGGGCATTTAGAGGTTGTCCCGGTGTCATAATGAGCTCCGTGATAGCTATTTGGAAATATTGTTGAGTCTACTTTCCAAATATACCATTTGGTCTCTAATTGGAGTTTATTTTCCCTATCAAAAGTTGAGTTTCCCAAGACTGGCAAAAAATTACTGAGTGATGCTGTAGAAATGCAGAGTGCTGGTGGAGGCAACATTTGGAGGCCTTAATTAACTCCAAATTGATCTCATGATATCTCATTGGAAATATATTCAAGTCTAGTTGTCTTTTGACTCATCAAGAAAGTCATTTGGACACTCCAGGTGTGAGAAAACCGTATTTTCCCAAGGTGACTCCAGCAGTGCAAAATTTCTCCTAGGACACCTATGTTTTTTATATTTCTCCCAAACTATGATACCTGTGTAAAAATGGAAGGATTTTTTTCTTCTTGGCCTTATTATGGACAAAAAACTCTCTCACTTTTGCCAAATGTATCTCTCTTTGGTCAGAAACATATTTTTAAGCAAAATTGGCCCTAGGTGTGGCAAATGATTAGGCCCTTGGAATGAATTCTTGGAAAATGATGGAGGCATGATATTTATGAGTTGGTATGGCTTCATTATTTCTGATATGACCTACCATATGTATCTTATGCTCTTATGCCTCTTTTCCATAGCAAACCCTAGCTTAGTTGGAAGAGGAATTTAGGGTTTGGGGTAGGGGATTTAGGACTGCCTTGTAGACGGAGGGGAATGAAGGGATTGAGGGTTGTATAAATTCTTGGGGAGTAGGGAAAAGTGTAATTTCAAGGATTGAGTGAGGGGAAGCGGTCCGAAAGGGAAAAACACAGGCCTAGTCTTAAAAAGTGTCAAAATGTGGCCATAGACTAGGTTTTGTAGAAAAATGATGAATTTGAGGGATAGGAGTGATGGGAAATGTTTATGAAGGTATATTAAGGATAGGATGAGGTGTAAGAGCATCAAGATACAAGCCTTGTTGATGTTTAACCATGGAGGTCATGAAACCAAGAAAAAATGCCCTTAAAAACCCTAGATGGACAATGGAGGAATTAGGCAAAACAAAATAAAGGGTTGAGGCCAAAGGTGACACACAAAGACAAACTGAGTGAAATGAGCCCATGATGGGTCTTATGAGATGGGTGATATGAGCATTGACATGATGAGATGATGAAATAGTGAAAAAATTATCTTAAGGATAATGAAGGTAGTGAGATTTCTGGAACTCACAATGTTTATGAATTTTGTTTCTAGAAATCTAGAACTGATAGTCATCTTCGGATAGTAAAAATTATGGATGACTAGAAATTTACATATACATTTTTATTTGTATGTGTTAATATAACATAAATGTATCATATGTTCACCATTTTCATTTAACACACTTGTTGAACGAAATTTTTTATAATACCACGGTCCAAGGTTCAGGTTCTGGAAATCAAGGTGATATTTTGGGAAATGCTAGTTTTTTTTAAGAGTTCATGATGTTGATGTACATTTTTTATTATATTATTATATCAGTATGATGAGGACATATTTTTAAAAGAAATAATTATGTACAAATGTATACAATTAAATGTTAATAGATTCTAATTCCGTCCAACATTTTGGAAATAGCGCCATCGTCTTCTTCCCTATTAGGAGATGTGCCAAATATTCCATTGTCACAAGTATTCATTTTTTCACTTATTTTTTGTTATAAATTGAAGTGCAAGTTTCTTTAAAAAATGAGATAGATCTTTATTTTACAATTTTAAAATTTTTGAATTTTAGGTTTGTGGAGATGATTTATGTTCTCCAACGACTTTAGAAATTTTTCAAGTTTAGGTTTGTTGAGATGATTTATGTTCTGCAACGACTTTAGAAATTTTTGAATTTTAGGTTTGTGGAGATGATTTATGTTCTCCAAGGACATTAGAGATGGAGTTGATGATGGGGATAGGAAAATCCAAACAATTTGAAGAAGTCGTCTAACATTGTTTTTAATAAACTTCATGAGTTTCTGAATTTTCATTTACACAATTTTGACATTTTAATATATATACTTGTATATGTATATTGTATTGTTTATCCATGGTGTCACGATGCAGGGCGAATACCAGACGAGGAAAATGGATGGGGAACAACATGAGGTATTTCATGGAATTTGAATCTCTCTTTTTTTTCTTTTTTTTTCTTTTTTATGAAACTACATTCTCATTTAATTTTAAAATATTAAATTTTAATTTTAAGGTACACAAAGTTCTTATATGTATATATATGCAATTATACATGTTGTGCAAGCCCCCCATGATTCAGGTGAGAGCACAAGGAGGTCGATGGAACGCATATTTCAGCCAAATTAGTCACACATCAGACAGTTCAGATTAGGATCCTTGGTGGGATGAAGAGGGAGCACCCAGTAAAAGCCAAAGACAATGAAGAATATGCCCAAATTTTGGTGATATTTCCAAAAATTATTATAATTGTTGTTGGTTTTCATTTTTAGTACTTAAATCCCAATTTTTGTTTTGGAAATCTAGGTTGTTACTCAGTATAGACAGGATGCCCTAGTTTGTGTAATATTTTGTGATTTGAATTATGTGTTTTAGAATTTTGAGTGGGAAGAGTAGATCTACAGCTTGGCCCTCTTTTGGTGCTCTATGTATTGATATAATTTTTATTTAACTTCTAAAATTCTGCTTTAATAATGATATAATTTTTCTTGAACTTTCAAACATGTTAAACATATTGAATTGGTTATGAAGATTTACTATTTTTAAGGGCTTGTTCTTGAGTGTGTCTTTCTGTCAATCCTCAAAATTTTATTGGCTATTGGTTTGAAGTAAAGAGTGATTTCATAACTTCCTTGATCATTGTTTATAGGAATTTGTGCTTGTTCACGTTAACTATTAAATATTAGTTTAAATATTTAGTTGTTGAAAATATTCTTATTTAACTGACTAACCTCAGTTCTAACTTATTCTGGGCTTTAAAATATATGAAATATAACTTCTTTCCTAAGCTTTAAAATACATAAAATGTATTAAAATATTGATGAGAAGGGCCTTGACCTTACCATGGCTGGATGCTTCCATTTTAAGTGGTTGGGAACCTTCTCTTCCCCAAAACTAGTTGTCAAAGATTGTGGGGATTCCCTAGCTAGGCGGGTGTAGGGCAGTGGATTGTAAACTTGGAATCACTTGTCTGTAATGTATTGAATAACTAGGTTGAGAGGGTTATCCTTAAATCGATTGTTATTTTAGGTCATCATTAGCGATAATGGATGAATTTTTCTATATTCCATCCCATCTCGTAACTAAATTTAGGAAAACTAAACTTATAATCCAATTAGAACAAATTATATAAATCTATAAATCTATATTCATTGATATTGCATGAAAAATAAAGGTCGTTTCAAAGGTTTAAAAACTAAGCCTATAATCCAATTGGAACAAATTATATGAATCTATAAATCTCTATTCATTGATATTGCATGAAAAATATTTATCTAGCTATATATGCATCGAAAAATAATTTACACTCCATATGATTACAAATATTTACACTCCATATAATGATACAAAAGTTTAATTACCAACTTGTGATGTTCATAGAAGTAGAAATAAATAACATAACAACATAATTTGTATTTCCAAAACTCTATAAGGCATGTGAACATTTCTATTTGTTTATATTTTTTATAATTCCAATTTATTTTCCAGTGGAGAGACGTTGTTGGTTCACTAATCTCAGATGAAATGGAGGCATCATCACATACTGATCATGTTGGAGGTTGGATTATTTATCATTCTCGTGCGATAGGAAAATCACTCATGATTATAAGTTTCGTACAAATTTATCTGTGTTTACATCATTCAATCAAGAGGGTGAGTTTCGGTCAGTGCATGCGTTTTGGCCTCGAGAGGGTGAGTTTCGGTGAGTGCATGTACTCTAAGAAAGCAACATTGGGGGACTCGATACCTATTCAATTCACAACAATTTTTTTAAAATCTAAAACAAATCAGGGTGAAATGAAAGTCACTTTATGAGAACACCCATATTTATCTAGCTATCTATGCATCGAAAAATCATTTACACTCCATATAATTACAAACATTTACACTCCATATAATGATATCAAAAAATTAATTACCAACTTGTGATGTTCATATAAGTAGAAATAAATAACATAACATCATAATTTGTATTTCCAAAACTCTATAATGCATGTGAACATTTGTATTTGTTTCTATTTTTGATAGTTGTAATTTATTTTCCCATGGAGAAACACTGTTGGTTCATTTATTATATATGTCATGTAAAGTACCCATATGGATGATTGTGATTGATCATACTTTTTGTTTGATGATTTTTTTTATGCTAATAGTTCTCCATTGGTTGATTTGCATAGGACTCAAGAAACACAACAATACATGACGGAAGTAAATCCGTTGATATTCCATTTGTACCTTTCAACATACAGGGAGTACGGAATTTAGGAAGAAGCATAAGCATATAAAGCTATCAAGTTCACACGGATAATTTTTTTAGAGACATGGAAATTTCCATTTGGATGCCTTATAGGGATTCCCATCCTT
This sequence comes from Pinus albicaulis, assembly GCA_034641835.2. Lineage (NCBI taxonomy): Eukaryota > Viridiplantae > Streptophyta > Pinopsida > Pinales > Pinaceae > Pinus > Pinus albicaulis. The sequence continues at coordinate 343,143,017 of CM076569.1, read as the reverse complement.
CCAATCTCATGATTTTTCTGAGAAGCCCAATTGTGTATTAAAAATCATTTTGTAGTTGGACGAGAAAATGGATGCTGACCAAAAACAAGGATTTGAATTCCTATGGAGAAACATTGTTGGTTCATTAATCCCAAATGAAATGGAGGCATCATCATGTAGTGATCGTGTTGAAGGTTGTACTATTTCTCATGATCATATGGAAAGAAAATCACTCATTATTATAAGTTTCCTACAAAGTTATCTGGTTTTCTTCCAACATGAAACTATTAATAATTTCCCCAAAAATCATGCTCCATACATGTTAAAGGGAGTTTAAAAAGTGGAATGTTAACATTTTTATTTATATTTTGAGCCCATTAAGAGACTTCACAAAAAGGGAGTCCCCTTTTAGAGGATCTGTAACGTTTATGTCATGTAAAGTACCCATCAATATTTATCTTGGGAAATGCAACCAGAAGGATGGAGCAGTTGCTTTGTTCTTTGGAATCCAACATTTGATTCATAGAAGCTTTGGATGATGTTAGTACACTTAGATTCTTCAAAACATACAGAGAATAATATTACAGAGACTCAATCCAACACTGGCAGCACTTCAAGCTATCCAAATAGGTCAAGGCTATTGTAACCAATTATAGACATCCCAAAGACTATAACCATCTGTGAGACACAAAAGAGCTCCATGAATTTATTTTAGAGTGCATAATGATTACAAAATATAGGGGGGAAATTGTACATTTCCCACCACATAATACTCGAGAAAAATGGTACAATGTCCACTACATTTTAGCCATATTCTGAAACAAATTTTGCAAAAGGCCAATGAGAAAAAGGGCATGATTCCCTTGCTTATGTTGGTAGAGGTACCTATGTACTCACTCTCTTTGGCATCATGTATCATTTTAAATGCATATAAACAATCCCCTTCTTCCAATGGATAGGAATCTGAGAAGGCCACAATTTCCACTTGGGAAATGGTTTAGAAAAAATCCTGCAAGAATATAAATAGTTCATATTCAACTTCAAATGTGAAGGATATACCCATTCCTAAGATAGTTACATTGCCTCCATACAAATTTATCTGTGTTCATTTGTATCTTTAATCATGTGTTAATAACTTAATACAACTTAAATTTTTAATATTTTGTAACAGAAATGGTTCAATGGAGACTGATGAATTTTTGAAGTTAGAAAAAGGAGTTTTACATTATGCTTGTATGATTGATTCTGATGACATGTTGAAACCTTTTGTTAGGTTTTGAAAAATACACCTGTGAATTTTGATGTTGTTGACAAGGAAAATTAGTGTTTAGGGTTACATTTTGCAAGTTTTTATCATCCTCGTAAATGTGTTCATTTTCTTCTGAAGGGGGGGAATCCTTCTCTCTTGGCATTCAAGGATGCCTCTAGAGGAAGTTTTATGGAGTCCAAGCCTTCATGTTGACTGATAATTATCCACTAATGCATTTGAAATTTTTAAAATAATTGGGGAAAATGATTTAAAAGTCTTGAAACATATTAGTTTTGTTGTATTTGAAAAGTAGAAAGATGCAGATGAATTTGTACGGAGGCACTACATTCAATTCCAAGAAAAAAGAGTGGAACTTAAGAAATTAATGACTCATACTGCATTAGTTACGGGAAATGAGGTAGGGAGGAAAAATTATTTATCTTTGGCATTATTATCACCATCTATTAATCAGCCTTATCGACCTTCTCCATCTTACAGTTTTTGTATGCTTGATGGTGGATTACATTCAACAGGTTCAGATCCAGTAGGTTACCATTATTATTTGACACAACCATCTTCATCTTTTGAGCTCCCCTAGTCATTGGTTGGGGATGGTCTTTAATCCCTGCAACCCTTTTCCTACCAATCTGTAGGTTATCTGCTGGATAATAACAAGTTGATTCCAAAAAGTAAACAATTAAAAGATTTTTGAAATAATTTAGACATTTTCTTGCCATTCATGAAAATTATATTTTGGAAAATTCTCTGAGCTCTATTACTAATGAAAATTATCCATTTTCCTAGCGAACTAAACACTCATTAAAAGTAGTAGATGATTCCCTTTATAGTTCCTCACTTCATTCGTTTGATTTGTCCCCTTCATAAATTCCGAGTACTATGCCTTAAACATTGTTTACTCCCTTCTCAAATGGTATTAAGTGCACGAGTCTCTCATGCATTCAACCATTTACTTAATTTAACAATTATGCATCTGATCGCCTTTTGAGCATTATGCTTGAAGCCAATTATTCAAGTCAAATTAATGGTTCTTATGTTGATAAGGATCTCTCCAGGATGCTTGAATTGCTAGGGGTGAGGCTTGTGTTGAAGCCAACACAAGAAAAATATTTTGCATGTAAAACATTGGCTCGTAACTGTGGGGTGAGTCTAGCTATACCCAAAATTTATTTTCACAATGTTTGGGAAGGAGATACCTTACCTAGTCGCAAAATTCGGGATTCTCAGTTTTGGTATGGTGAAATTTGGTATGGTTATGCTCCATAAAAAATAGAGTATGGTTCTCAAACTTCAGGTGGTTCAAGTTATTATTATATTTCCGAAAATACATGACGCAACAATTTTTCAGGTGATTTTTGCTATAATTGTTTCTTATAGGAAGGTTTTGGGTGCGGTGAGGATTATCAAATTTCAATTGGGTCACAAGGACCTCCAAGATTTTCTCCACTGAATGGATTATCACTTCATAGATATGCCACTTGCAATGGAAACTTTCAAGGATTTAATGGCTCACATGAAACTCTTGCATATGATTTAAGACAACTGAATATCATTTCGTTTAATAATTTTTATCTTCAATTCTTCTTTGAATTTATGCCTTACAAAGTTATATGTATAGATGTAGTCTAATTTATAGATGAAATTGTTTCTGGTGTCTTGGTTTAACGGTGATGAGGCGGGTTGTTATAACACTCATCACATGTTATGTATCTGGACTATTGTATACAGGAAATTGTTTTTTCAGGGATTTTTTTTAGTTAATTTTAGTCAAATTTGATAGAGATTATTAAAAACTTCAGTTCAAATTGTTTAATTTTCATAATATAGTGTCCCAGGTTTTTCAGGGTGTTGAATCCATTTATGAATTCAAAAATGTATTGCAAATAAGAAAAAATCTTGAAATTGTAATGCTGAATTTTGATGAATTCTTCTGTAACAAATATTTTTTAAAAAATCAGTTTAAATTGTTTAATATGCATAATTTTATTGCTCCAGGTTATTTAGGGTGCTAAATCCATTTACGATTTCAAAAAAATATTTTATGCAACAAAAAATCTTGATATTGTATTTGCTAGATTTTGATGAATTCCAGTGAAAAATACCATTTCATCTATAAGTTAGACTAGATTATATAATTAATAAATTTGGAAAATTAAAAAACACAAATATATATACCAATTAAATTACAAGATAGTATAATTGGTTTGGAAATAGGAAATGGTTAAGAGATTTCGAAAATAAAAAATCATACAAAATGATAAGTTTCATTCTCATAACTAGTGCCTTAAATCTATTTTGAAAATATTAACATGTAAACAACGTAATGCATTACCATGATGTCAACTATTGCATCAAGTTAACATCATTACGATTTGTATCCACAATTTCTGAACTTATCTTCCTACTTTTGGAATGTTGGAGCTATTATCGCTCCACTCCATTACTTTGGGTTCACTCCATTTAAACAATGAAAAAACAAGGCTGACCAACTAAGCATCACTTTCGATAGCACTTTCGAGAGCAGTCTCCTCTGAAATTTAAATATCAGAAATATCCTCATCATTAATAGCCTCTTTAACCTCTGCCACTACCTCACTCACGCTGGGCCTACAAGATGGTTCAAGATGAACACATCTCATAGCTACTTTCATTACTCCACCCATCGATTTCATGTTGTAACTTCCGCCTAACCTCTTGTCTATGATTTCCCTTATTTTTCCAACATTTTCATCCATCTCCATTGCATACGGTGTCACCTATAATTATCCCAATAATTACTATTAATCATGTAGGAGAAGGTGCACCACTAAATATCTATGTTTTGGGAGATTGATGGTAGGATTCCTTACCCATCTCACAAAGTTCAATTCATGTCCATGGAGTTTTAGACCTATAGGTGCTCTGCCGCATATGATTTCTAACAAAACCACTCCAAAACTATACAAATCACTCAACATTTGAGTGTTGTAATACCTGAGAAAGCATTTTTCCACGTACATTTCAAGTTAATAAGTGTGGTATAAATAAAAGATAAAATTAATTGTGCTTTTATCTCTTTCAATTTCTTATTTTGGAAAAAAAAGAAGATCTATTTTAAAATATTCAATAAAATGATCTTATATTTTAATTTAATATATTTGATACATATTTATAAATTATTATTATCTAAGATAAATTAAATTATTTTATTTTAATTTTTAATTTAAATCTATACAAACTAGTATCTACAGAAAATTAAATAATCATTATAATTGATTTTATAAAGTAATAATCACAAAATTAAAATACATCGCATTTCTTTAAATATACATAAAAGATCTCTCCTCATATGAGATCAATTATATTACAAATTTGTAACTCAAAATATAGGTATGTGATATACTCTGGATCGAGGTACCCTGTCGTTGCCTTGACTGCAGTGGTGACATGGTTAGCCTCTCCATCAATTTTCACCCTTGAAAGACCGAAATCGGCTAGTTTTCCATTCATCCTATTGTCTAAAAGTATGTTGGCAGTTTTGATGTCCTACTGAATTATCTTTGGAGTGGAACCAACATGTAGATATTCCAGTCCTTTAAATGCAAATCACAAGTTAATCGTATCTTTTCATCCATAATTTGTCATCCCTATGATAGTAGAAATAAATTGGTATTTTCCTCTGATCGATTCTTAAAACAAGTACCGTTTAGATCATGAAAAATATTGTTGTACATCAAAGTAAATTAAAAAAACAGCTACCTTGCGCTGCATCTAAAGCTATTTTAAGCCTTGTCTTCCAATTTAGATTGGATTTTTCTGCAAGAGGTCCTAAAAGAAAATACAAGAACCAAATACAAGTTGGTTACCTTGGCTATTATGTCAATTGTAACAAACATATCTCCTGCAATATAGTTTTACCATAAAGATGGTCCCTGAGGGACCCTTGTGACATGTACTCGTAGATAAGTATAATTTCTCTAGTTTCGTTATAGTAACCCAACAATGATACCAGATTCCTATGATTGATTTTAGAAAGAAGATGAACCTGTTCATCAAGTCAAACCATTGGTATGAATTTAACCACTCGCATGAATATATATACTACTCAGTGCAATCAAATTATTTGTGGTTACAGTTTCTTAAATTGGATCCATATTGAACTGAATTACATGGTTATACATGAGAATTACCTCATTCAAGAACTCATGCACCCCTTGGTGGGAGAACAATGACAACACTTTTACGGCTATGTTCATTCCTTTTGGAAATTACCAAAGAACACCGACCCAAATCCCCCTCGCCCAATCTCTTGACTGAAGCTCTGTGTAGAAGCTACCATTTCATCAGAGTGAAGGCACCAGACTTTGTTGGATATGGCACCGTAAATATTGAATTTTCTACAATCCATTAATAGAAGGTGAAGTTAGTAGCAGTAGAAGCAAAGTATTTCTAAGGTAGTTTAATTTAGGTATCATATTATAAGTAATATTTTGTGACCTTGGTACAACAAACATCTTGGTTCCATTTCCACCCCACTACTTTTGGTCATTACCCCTTCTTCTTTTCTTCTGATTCTTTTACGACACACAAAAAAACCCACTATTAATGCGAAAGCGGCAATTAGAATTCTGCTTCTTGTTATTCCAAGGATAACCCTCAATTTATTTTTTCTTGAATTATGTAGATTACGTTTCCTCTTGTCCATATGTAGGTAGGGGTTTCCAAAGTATTTGCAACACACCAAAGAAAAATATTTTCCTTGAACATGATGCAGTAAGATTAATTAGGAAAATAACTGCATTGATTATTATTATTATCTCTAGTATAGCTATTATAGAAAATATGAAAATATGAACCTCAAAATCTTAAAATGGAATTTGAGTCAAACATAACGTCTATAAAACAACAAATTATGACGTGAAGTTCAACGAACAATTGAGGAGAAGTTGGGAAGGAATTTCATTGCTGAAAATATTGTTCTCTATATTCCTGTGACAATAAATTCAAGAACATTGGCCTATGAATTTGATAAGCTAATACCATATAGAACAGGAAATAGAAAATGGAGAAGAAATGAAGATGTAAAACTCTTTAAGGTTTTTCAGTTGAAATAACCATTCTGGAACAGTACCGCTCAAATTGTTGTTTTGTAGAAATCTGCATAATAACAAAATTTAATTTGGTTCTTGTGAAAATACACGAGACAAATACTGAAAGGAGACTAAATGAAAACTTTATGTTGAAACTATACTTACGGTCTCTCCAACATGGTTAATTTGGAGAAATTTGGCAATGATCCAATCAAATTATTGTTGTCTAGTGACCTGCACATTTTAACATAAATGAATGAGTTTCGCTTCTAATACGAACTATGTTCCCTTCATAACCCGCACCAACAAATTGTATCTTTCGACATGGAGAGCTATAAACTATTCATACATTTCAGACATTATGGATATTCGAAAACATATTGTGTTACCAATTTCACTTCAAAACTCATTCATATTTTATATTCGCCATTGGTATTTTAACATTTCACTGGGGGAATTTCTTAGAAGAAATACTTAGGGTTACACAGAAAAAGAGGTATGTAATCAGAATCAGTAATCCATTTTATATTGTTTTGGTCAGTCTCATTAGTTTTACCTCCACATTTGATACTCAAAAATCCTCCCACACCTCTAGAAAATAATTAATAAAGCAATATTTTGTTAAGAAAATATTGAAAACATAAGATCGATGACTGCTATAGAACCATATATTAAATTAGGATTCTAAGACTACAAAAAACGTAAACACTCAAAATTAATAATGCACTCATAATTCTTTGTTAAATTCGAATGTTTCATCATATACCTGGTGGTTGCGTGATAGAAAGAGCCAATAAACTAAAGAGCATGCCCAATGCAAGCGGTATCCAACAACCCCATTTGCCATGACGAATTTTAGCCATCTTTCCACCCATTTTTAAGAAGTGCTGCATGTTGGAAATTAATCTCAACAACTGCGTTAAATGAACTGGCAGCAGCCATACCTTAGTTAATGTTTTGAAGGTTGCGGATTGCATTTGCAGAGAAGGAAAAGGTTTGAGCAGCGTACATTACCCATTCCGCAACAGAGTTAAATAATCAAAGTCAAAAATAATAATTTAATGCATAGTTATTGAATGTGCATGGTCAAACATTTAATTCGTAAGTTTTGTTTAGTTCGCGCAACTTCTATAATGTTCAGAAAATGATGTTCGCCCATACTATGTATTAAATATGGTATGTCACGAATTCAATGGCTTAGATATATATATGTTTAGATTTTACATGTAATTTCTAGTGTGTGAGCAAGTAGAGAGGTAGCGAAGAGAGTGTTGTGTAATGTGGTGGATGTAAGTCTAGAAAGACAAGTGGAGAAGATCATGGAGCGAATTTAGGTGCGTGCGTGAAAATAGTTTTACTGTGTGTTACTGTGCAACCCTGGTGAATGTAAATCCAAGTAATAATTCTTGTTTTACTTGTGAAGGAGTCGCAACCTCCATATGCTAATGTATTTCATCTCTTGAATTTTTAATATAAATTTTGGTTGGTTGTGATATAGTTCTGGATTTTGCACGTATGTGTTTTATCGCAACACTCTATTTTACTTTGTTTCACCGTGAGTAAAATTAGTTGATTATATTTTCTCCTCTCTATAGTTGTCATTTTAGTCTCCACCACTCTGTATTGAAAAGAGGATTCATATGATTTGATTTACGCAAATGTATGATATGGATTAAGTGAATTCCGCAACTTTGTGTAAACTTAATGTTCTATCTTGGTTAAAGTAATTTCCGCAACTCTATGTGAACTCCGTGTGTTGAGGGAAAAGCATTATTCCCCTATTTTTTCTTTTCAACATGGTATCGAAGCAGGTTTAAAAATCTCAGTGAAAAATAGTTTTTTCACTGAGGAGTTAAGAGGAGTTCTAAAAATTTATGTGGAACGTATTCTCAAGTAGTAAGAAAAGTTTTACATAGTGAGAAAGTTGTTTACACAGTAAAAATGGAAGAAACAAGCACAAGCTTGACTAATCCACAAATACCATACCTCAATTGAAACAATTATGATTATTGGGCCATTACAATAAGAGCCCTGTTTGCTTCACAAGAATATGGGAGCTGGTGGAACAAGGTTTCCAAGAACCAGCAGATGCAGCAGCATTCGCTGCTTTGACAGCATTAGAAAGAGATGTGTTTAGAGATAATAGGAAGAAGGACAACCAAGCCCTTTTCTATCTCTTTCAAGCAGTGTATGAGAGTATATTCCCAAGTATTGAAGCAACAACAAGGTCTAAGGAGTCGTGGGATATTCTCAAGACAGCCTATCAAGGCATGGAGAAAGTGAAGATAGCAAAGCTACAAATGTTGAAGAGAGATTTTGAAACCCTCTGTATGAGAGAGTCTGATAACATAGACTCATTCTTCACACATGTGATTGGGTTGGTTACCCAGATAAGGTCTCATGGAGAGACACTTAGGAAAGAAGAATAGTGGAGAAAATCTTGATAATTCTACCCTCAAGATTTGATGCCATAGTAGTGGCCATAGAAGAGACAAAGGATCTCTCAATATTTTTAGTATATGACCTTTGTGCATCCCTGATGTCTCATGAACATAGACTGAATAGAATGTTGAACTCCTCATTGGAGCATGCATTCAAGACACAAATGTCTTTTGGTCAAGGTAGAGGTCGAGGAAGATCAAACTACAGAGGAAGAGGAAGAATCACTCATAAAGGTGGAAAAAGCAGTCCTACAAGCACAAGTGGAAGGGGCAGCAATCAAAATCAAAGCAAAGGCTCAAGCCAGAGTCAAGCACATGGAAAAAGGTATGAAAAATCCCAAGTCCAATGTCATTATTGTAAAAAGTATGGGCATTATGCCAATGAATATAGAAAGAAACAAAATGACATGAACAATAGGAAAAATGCAAATTTTGCAAAAGAAGATAAGAACCAGAGTAATGTGCTTCTAACATGTAATGTAGCACAAGAAAGACAAGATGATGTATGTTTTTTAGATGTAGGTTGTAGTAACCACATGACTGGAAACATAGCAATGTTTTCCAATATTGATGAGAATGTGAAGTCTGAAGTGACAATAGGGACTGATAGAAAAGTCTCTGTCATGGGAAAAGGAAGAGTGTCAATATTGACAAGGAAGGGAGAAAATAAATTTATGCCAGATGTATATTATGTACCTGGCCTAAAATGTAACCTTCTAATCATTGGACAACTTGTGAACAAGGGCTACAATGTGTTTTTTAAGAATGATGTGCATACTATCATGGACATACCTCCAAGTAAAAGGGTCATTGCAGAAGTGCACATGAAAAAGAATAGGATGTTTCCTCTCAAGCTCAGAACAGACTTGAAGGAAGTGTGGTAGCAGCAGTCACACAGGAGGTCTTTCAAGAAGAAGTGAAAGATGAAAACTGGTTATGGCATTTGAGATTTGGACATCTCAATTTTGGAGATTTGAACCTCTTGCATAGAAAATGCATGGTAAATGGATTACCACTCATAGAAAAACCGGACAGCCTATGTGAAGGATGCATCTTGAGCAAAAAACACAAAGAAGAATTCCCAGCAGGGAAGAATATAAGGGCAAAGGCACCCTTAGAGATTGTTCACTCAGATTTGTGTGGACCAATGCAAATGCCATCTTTAGCTGGAAGCCATTATGTTTTTATATTCATAGATTATTACACCAGAAAGACATGGGTGTATCTTCTGAAACAGAAGAGTAAAGTGTTGGAATAGTTATACCACTTCAAAGCTCTTGTTGAGAATTAGAGTGGGCACTACATCAAAGTGTTGAGAACTGATAGAGGTGGATAATATATCTCCAAATATTTCCAATGTTTTTGTAGATAGAATGGCATTCACAAGCAGTGTACCACAAGGTACACACCACAACAAAATGGTGTTGTAGGAAGGAAGAATAGGACCATCATGGACATGGTCAGAAGTATGTTGAAGGCAAAACATTTCCTAAATGAGTATTGGGTTGAAGTTGTCAATTGTGCAGCGTACATTTTGAATAGATGCCCAACCAAAGCTGTTATGAATAGAGTTCCGGAAGAAGCATGGAGTGGAACAAAGAAGTTTGTCACTCACATGGAAGTATTTGGATGTGTGGCATATGCACATGTCCCGGATAAACTAAGGAAGAAATTGGATAGTAAGGGGGAGAAGTGTATCCTTGTTGGATATAGTGATGAGTCCAAGGCATATAAACTCTATAATCCATCCACTAAGAAAGTTATAATCAGCAGAGATGTGCAATTTATTGAAGAAGAAGCTTGGGATGGAAGCTTAGAGAAAACAGTGAATGTAAAGACATGTGTGTTTCATGAAAAGCAGGAGGAATGCACAACAACAAGCAATTCCTTCATGGTGGTTCCTCCTCCACCTACACAAACACAACAGAGCACACCACAAGCTAGAAACATAATAGCCTTGACAAATCAAGGAAGTGCTTCTCCAAGAACACCACAGGGATTAGAAACTCCCTCGAGTTCAAGTGGTACTTCAAGCACACCAAGAAGACCAAAATTCAGAAATATAAGTGAAATATGTCAGCAAGATGAAGTTGATATCAGCACTGGTATAAATTCATTATTTGCATTATTTTTACATGTAGATGACCCAATCCATTTTGAAGATGCAGTCAAGGAAGAGAAATGGGTTGCGGCAATGAATGAAGAGATAGAAGCAATAGAAAATAATGACACATGGGAGTTAGTGGATCTCCCGCAAGGTAAAGAATTCATTGGAAAGAAGTGGGTCTATAAGACCAAGAGCAATGCTGAAGAAAATATTGAAAGGCACAAAGCAAGAATTGTTGTGAAAGGTCACAAGTAGGAGCATGGAAGAGACTAAGTGGAAACATTTGCGCCAGTTGCGAGGATGGAGACAGTGCGTACAGTGTTGTCAATTGCAGTGCAACAAAAATGAGAGTCTATCAAATGGACGTAAAGTCAACGTTCTTGAACGGAGGGCTGAAAGAGGAGGTGTGTGTTGCGCAACCTCCTAGCTATGAAATAGAAGGCGAAGAACACGAGGTGTGTAGGTTGTGGAAAGCTCTTTATGGGCTGAAACAAGCACCCCATGCATGGTACAGTAGGATAGATGCTTACTTGCTGGAAAATGGGTTCGATAAATGTGACAATGAATCTACTCTCTACATCAAACAAAGTGACAGTCAGCTTATTCTTATCGTTTTTTATGTAGATGATTTGATTTTTACAGGCAGTGATGATTTTCTCATCGCTGATCTCAAAGAAGTTATGAAAAGTGAGTTTGAAATGACTGAATTGGGGTTGTTAAGATATTTTTTGGGCATAGAAGTAAAGAAAACAGAAAATGAGATTTTTATTTCTCAAGCAAAGTATGTAGCAGAAATTTTGGAGAGGTTTAATATGTAGAACAGCAAGCCATCATCAACTCCAACCATCATGGGGTTGAAGTTGAGCAAGGAAGATTGCAGCAGCAATGTCAATCCGACATTATACAAAAGCATAGTGGGCAGCCTAATGTATTTGACCGCAACTAGGCCTGATATAATGTATGCAGTGATTTTAGTGTCGAGGTTCATGGAGACACCCAAGGAGAAACATTGGCAAGCAACGAAAAGAATTTTACTGTATGTCAATGGGACAAATGAGTATGGAATTTTGTACACCACAATTGATGATTTTAGGCTGATTGGTTACACTGATAGTGATTGGGCAGGAAGTGTTGATGACAATAATAGCACGTCAGGATATGTTTTTCATTTGGGTTCGGGAGTCATTTCATGGACTTCCAAGAAGCAGTTGATAGTATCATTGTCAACAACAGAAGCTGAGTATGTTCCTACAATACTTGTCAAGCAATTTGGATGAGAAGGATGTTGTGAGATTTATGTCATGAACAAGACGGAGCAACCATTATTTTCTATGATAACAGTTCTGCAATTACACTATCAAATAATTATGTCTTTCACAAAATGACAAAGCATATTGATGCCAAATATCATTTCATTATAGAATTGGTTAACAACATTGAGATTGTGTTGCAACATTGCAGGTGAGAAGAACAATTTGCAGACATCTTCACAAAGCCATTGCCACTTGAAAATTATGTTTATCTCAGAGATTGTATGGGAACAGTCAATGGAGGCAGTTGTGATTAAGGGGGAGTGTTGGAAATTAATTTCAACCACCGCGTTCAATGAAGTGGCAATAGCCATACCTCAGTTAATGTTTTGCAGGTTGCGGATTGCGTTTGCAGAGAAGGAGAAGTTTTGAGCAGAGTACATTACCCATTCTGCAATAGAGTTAAATAATCAAAGTAAAAAAGAATTTAATGCATAGTTATTAAATGTGCATGGGCAAACATTTAATCCGCAAATTTTGTTTTATTTTTGTTTTGCTTTGTTTAGTTATTAAAATGATATATGTTCATACTATGTATTAAATATGGTCTATCACCAATTAAATGTCTTAGATATATATGTTTAGATTTTACATGTAATTTCTAATGTGTGAGCAAGTAGAGAGGTAGTGAAGAGAGTGTTGTGTAATGTGGTGGATGTAAGTCTGAAAAAACAAGTGGAGAAAATGATGAAGCCAATTTTGGTGGGTGCGTGAAAACAATTTTAATGTGTTGAAGTTTTAATATAAAGTTTAGTTAGTTGGGATAAAGTTTTGGAATTTTCAGGTATGTGTTTTATCCCAACACTCTATTTTACCAAAAACACCGAGTAAAATTAGTTGATTATATTTGCTCCTCTTTATAGTTGCAATTTTAGTTTTAGCCACAATGTATTGAAAAGAGGATTCATATGATTTGATTTCCACAATTGTATGATATAGATTAAGTGAATTCTGCAGTTCTGTGTAAACGTCAGTAAATGTTCTGTCTTGATTAAAGTAATTTCCGCAACTCTGTGTAAACTCTGTATATTGAGAGAAAAACATTATTCCCCTATTTTTTTGCTTTTTTTTTAATTTTTGTATCAAACATGATTTAAAAATCTCAGTAAAAGATAGTGCACAGTTGTAGCTGTAGATCGGAAAGCTTATTGTTCGAGTTTTTTTGGAAGTGTTGTATAAAACATAACGCTGAGTTGTTGACTGCGTATGCTGTTCGTAAGTGTTATACCCCGAGAGTTGTCGACCGCCTATATGGACTTGTGTGGTTCTGTGCAACTGTTAATTAATCAACACCCAAGAGTCGTTGATTGCGTGTATTGACTTGTCTCTTGAACTATGTATTGACTTGTCTGTATAAATGAATGATATTTTAATTAAAAATAGACTACTAGTCTGCCATTCAATCTCTTTCTTCCTTAAACTTGTATTCTTTTCCTATTTAAACTTTAGTTACTACGTTTTAACCAAACCTTAATGTTACATTGCACGGAATATTTTTCTATTTTTATTTTATTAAACGTTAATAGAAAAGAGAGACAAAGAGATGTTACATTGCACGGTTTTACAGCCCACAAAAGCTTAAAAACTTCGGGACAGAATTTTAAAAAAAATGTAAATATAATGTGCAGATACCTAAGCAGAGTTTAGGAGAAAAAGAAAAATATAATTAATTGTAATTTAATGGGTATATATTTAAATATCCGTAGTAAATTTAAAAAAATTGATTAAGAGTAATTTCATGGGTATATATTTAAGTAACCGTAGTAAATTTTAATCGCCGACTGCAAGTTAAATTCCCTTTTGAGTCCGTTAAAGTATAGTTTCTGGTTACGATAAGGAGGAGGATGTTGACTTATGTGTTGAGGGAGTGGTCATCCATTACCACCAGATAATTATCAAAAAAATCTCACGTAAAGTCTTAGATATTAATAATAAACGTCTTTTATTCATTGATTTAAATGCTTCATTGACATATAGGGTAGGGTTAGATTTTGAAGGGAAAAATGCACGTCATAAGGCATTTGCCTGTAAAATACGTTTAAAAATTTAACATCACTGTTTATAATAAATTCAAAAAAATAAATATAGATTATAGATTATAATTAATATTAAATTTTAAAAACACTAAATTATGAAAAGGAGTAATTTAATTTTGATAAGAATTATAGACATTTAAAACGTAAATGAAAATTTTAGTTTTATATATATATATATATATAGTTTTGAAAATTAAAAACTAATATGATTAATTAAATTACAAAATAGTTTAATTGGTTTGGAAATATTATTATTATTATTTAAAATTTTATAATAATATATCTTTTATTTTAATAAACTATTATCTATTTTAAAATTATCACTAAGCTAAATATTAAATTAGTGTTAAAAATTCTGGTTAATAGGACAAGAAATCCATATAGATTTAGCGATTTGACTATTAAATTTTACTAAAACATACCTATTCTATACCTTTGGTTTTGAACTTATAACTCGTACTGATTAAACAAAACTTTTCAAAATAGCTTTCCAAAATAAGAAATCATACAAAATGATAAGTTTCATTCTGACAGCCAGTGCATTACATCTGTTCTGAAAATATTAACATGTAAATGGCGGAACACATTGCCATGATGTCATCTATTGCATCAAGATGACATCATTACGGTATGTAGATTTCACATGGTGGCAACGCTCCGTTCAATCGATATCCACAATGTCTCAGCTTATCTTCCTACTTTTGGAATGTTGGAGCTATTATCGCTCCACTCCATTGCTTTGGCTTCACTTATTTCCAACGCTGAGTAGACGGGCCCGGCCAACGAAGTAATATCACTTTCGATAGCAGTCTCCTCTGAAATTGAAAAACCAGAAATATCCTCATCATTAATAGCCTCCTTAAGCTCCGCCACTACCTCACTCACGCTGGGCCTACAAGACGGTTCAACCTGAACACATCTCATAGCTACTTTCATAACTCCACCCATCGATTTCATGTTGTAACTTCCGTCGAACCTCTTGTCTATGATTTCTCTTATTTTTCCACCACTTTCATCTATCTCCATTGCATACGGTGTCACCTGTAATTATAATAATTACTATTAGCGATCTAATAGAAAATGCAGCACTAAATATTTATATGTTTGAAGATTGATGGAGGTTTTCCTTACCCATCTGACGATGTTTAGTTCATGCACAGGGAGTTTCAGATCTATAGGTGGTCTGCCGCATATGATCTCTAACAAAACCACTCCAAAACTATACACATCACTTTTCTCTGTTAACATTTGAGTGCTGTAATACCTGAGCGAGCATTTTTCCACATACATTCAGAAAGTTAATAAGTATGGTATAAATAAAAGATAAAATTATTTGTGTAAATTTTCTACATTAAAATATTCAAATAAATTTTCTTAAATTTTAATTCAATATATTCCATATATATTTATTGTATAACATAAATTTTTAGTTATTATACTTGTAATATTATATTAGATGTATACAAACTAGCATCAACATTATAGAAAAATAAATAATCATTCCAATCCAACTAATGAAATTGTTAAAATACATTTCATTTCTTTAAAATATAAGAATGATTTAATAAACTTATTATAACATAAAACATTCCGACTCATTTGGGATGAATTATATTGCAAAGCTGTAATTCAATTTTTAGGTATGGGATATACTCTGGATCGAGGTATCCTGCCGTTCCCTTAACTGCAGTGGTGACATGGGTAGCCTCTCCATCAATTGTCACCCTCGAAAGACCAAAATCCGCCAGTTTTCCATTCCTCCTGCTGTCGAGAAGTATGTTGGCGGTTTTGATGTCTCTGTGAATTATCTTTGGAGTGGAACCGACATGTAGATATTCCAGTCCTTTAAATAGAAATCACAGGTTAATCGTATATCATTTGTCACCTCTAAGAGAGTAGAAATCAACTGATATTTCCTTGTGATCAATTCTTAAAACAACTAGCGTTTAGATCATAAAAATGCTGCTTTACATCAAAGTGATTTAAAGGAACGGTTACCTTGGGCTGCATCTAAAGCTATTTTAAGCCTTGTCTTCCAATTTAGACTGGATTTTTCTGCAAGACGTCCTAAAAGAAAATACAAGAACCAAATATGAGTTGGTTACCTTGGCTATTATATCAATTGTAACAAACATATCTCTCTGCAATATAGTTTACCGTAAAGGTGGTCCCTCAGGGACCCTCCTGACATGTACTCGTAGACCAGCATAACTTCTCTGGTTTCGTTACAGTAACCCAGCAAAGGTACCAGATTCCTGTGATTGATTTTCGAAAGAAGATCAACCTGTTCATCAAGTCAAGTCACTAGCATAAATTTAACAGTATATATACTACTTTTCCAGTGCAACCAAAACTGCTCGTTGTTACAGATTCTTAAATTGGACCCAAATTGAACCGAATTACGTGGTAATAAATGAGAATTACCTCATTCAAGAACTCATGAACTCCTTGGTGGGAGAACAATGACAGCACTTTGACTGCTATATCCTTTCCATCTGGCAATTTACCAAAGAACACCGATCCAAATCCCCCTCGTCCAATCTCCCGACTGAAGGTCTGTGTAGCAGCTACCATTTCTTCTAGAGTGAAGGCATGGGACTTTGTTGGATTCGGCACCGCAATTATTGAATAGTCTACAATTCATTCGTAGGAGGTGAAGTTAGTAGCAGTAAAAGCAGACTATTTTTAAGCTAGTTACATTTAGGTATCATATTTTAAATATTATTTGGTGACCTTGGTACAGCAAACGTCTTGGTTCCATTTCCACCCCACTGCTTCGCGTGGTTACAGCCTCTTCTTTTCTTCTGATTCTTTTGCGATATACCACAACAAAACCCACTATTAACGCTAAATTGATGATTAGAATTCCGCTGAGCGTTATTCCGAGGACAACCTTCAATCTATTATTGTTTGAATTCTGTAGAGTACATTTCCTCTTGTCCATACGTAGGTGGGGGTTTCCAAAGTATCTGCAACACACCATGGAAAGATTTTTTCCATGAACATGATGCACTTAGATGAATTAGAGATTTAATTCGATTGATTATTAATATATGTGGTATTTCTATTATAGAAAATATGAAAATCTGAACCAAGAAATTTTAAAATGGGATTTTACTCCGACATAACGTATATCAAATAGCATATGATTACTTGAAGTTCAACGAACAATTGAGTAGAAGTTGCCCAGGAATGACACCGCTGAAATTATTGTTCTCTATATTCCTGTTGCAATAAACTCAAAAACATTGTCGTATGAATTTTATTAGCTAATTCCATTTAGAACAGGAATCGAAAAGGAAGAAGAGAGGAAGACATACAGCTCTTTAAGGTTTTTCAGTTGAGACAACCATTCTGGAACAGTACCGCTCAGGTTGTTGTTTTGCAGGCATCTGCATAACAACAAAAATTAATTTTGGTTTGGTGAAAATACACGAGGAAAATACTGAAAAGGGACTAAATGAAAAATTTATGTTGAAACGATACTTACAATCTCTCCAACATGGTTAATTTGGAGAAATTTGGCAATGATCCAATCAAATGATTATTGTCAAGTGACCTGCTCATTTTAACATAAATGAATGAGTGTCGCTTCTAATTATACGAACTTGTTCCCTTCAAACAAATTTTATGTTCCGACAATATGGAGACTTATAAACTGTTCATACGTCATTTCACACATTCAGGCTATTCGGAAACCTTTCGAACATATTGTATTACTAATTTCACTATTAAACTCGTCCCAACTGGAAGAAACATTGGCATTCTATAATAACCATTCGTATTTTAAACTTTCACTCGGGCAATTTCTTGGAAGAACTACTTAGGTTACACAGAAAATTTGCTTACACATTAACTAATCCAGTCAACTGGACAATATCATTAGGCAATGATCCTGAAATATTCCTTCCCGACAAATCTCTGGCAACAAGAATATTATTATCGTCAGCTACTATAATCTGACCTCTAAATCTCAACTGTTAAAACAGTTGTAAACAAATTAAAGAATATTTAAACTTACATTTCTGAAATCCTAACGACAGAGGAGCTGTTATCACAGCGGATTCCTTTCCAAGGGATGGCATAGCAAGGATCGGAGACCCAATCTTTTATGTCAAAACTCCTTTTGACAGAGTCAACAGCGTCAACTGCAGTTTGAGAAATAGTCGTTTAGGCATTGAAAGATGCGCAACTTGAGTATTGTAAGATTAACAGGGCACTTACTATCTTGCGAATATGTTGCCGGATCCGTAATAATTATCGCGTAATACTCAAATGCGTTGAGTATAGGAAAAAGAGTTGAGTTAGCGGCCTTCTGAATTATAAAGTTAACTGATTCATGATCGGACACGAATGGCAGTTCGACGGCAGAATAACTTGGAGTAATAGCTTTTGATATCGCTTCCCCATTTATAGAGATATTTAAAGATCTCGATTCAGACAAGTTCAGCGGCTGGAGCTCTGCAAAATACAACATCAGTAATGCTTTCGCCCCTTCGGATGATCGTCCGGAGATTTGAATGCCATCGGAGCTGTTGTCAAGCCACGCCGTTTGCATGACAAGGAGTGGAGGAAGCTCTGTGGTATTGTTCGTTGAAATTGGCTTTTTAGAACTTAGATTAAGTAGACGATCAGAATCTGTAATATCTATATATAAATTTGGTGTCCAAATGCGGTCGAAGTGGTCGTCGGGGTACCTGCATAATTTACCATATAAAATTATTCAGCTAAATCATTAACAAAAATTATCCCCACTGCTGCACGCTACTGAATCAAAACTGCCTCTCACATATGAAAATTGTGTTAGCTATGTGCTATACTCTGTACACATATAATTTTAGATTACGGTGCAAAGATACAAATTTACAAGTAATAGGAAAACGGATTACAAAGAATATCAACACCAGTAGCTCGTTAATTATGAGGCTTAGATTTCCGTAGATAAATATATAAAGTTCAAAGTGTTCACCTAACCGTCAAATACTTTCCACCAGCATCAGTTCTAAATTGTGAAAAGAGCATTGTTCCTGGTTTAGCCTCTGCATACATGCCATGTCGGAGGGGCCTCAACTCGATACCAGTGATAAAGGGATCATCGTTCTCGGAGGTTCTGAGCAAGCAAACATACATCACTGTGCCTGAAGTTACAAAAATTCTTTCATCATAGTTTTGATTATCGAAGTTTTCCGTAGCTAACATATCTACTGTCTCAAAAGAGTAAGCAAAGCTTGGAAAAGTTTGATGTCCACTGTAATTTCCAAAGATAAACCAGAGTCTTAAGAGGTAAGGCACGTTGCGTAGCACAGGCAACTGATAGCAAGATTTGTTAAGAGGCTTTGGAAAGAAGCGTAGACTATCCAAAGAAGAACCGAGGGCATCTTTTGTAACGTTCCCTATAACTGCTGTCTCACCGACGTCTATGTAATCGGCGTCAGTAACCCATGTGATACTGTTTTCGTCGGTGTAATTTGTTTTACCTCCACATTTGATGCTCAGAAATCCTGCCACATCGCCAGAAAATTATTAACAAAACAATATTTTGTCCACCAAATATTGAAAGTAGAAGATGGATGACTGCTATAGAACCATATATCAAATGATATCACTCAACATTCGCTGTAATAGCGCATTCATGTGTCGGTTTGTTGAACTTGGAATGTTCCATGACATACCTGGTGGTTGAGCAGTAGACGTAAGAACCAATAAACTGAAGAGCGCGCCCACTGCAGGCGGTATCCAACAAATTTTGGCCATTGTTTCACAAATTTTTAAGAAGTGTTGCACAGTTCTAGCTGGAGATCGGAAAGCTGATTATTCGAGATTGTTGTAAGTGTTATTTAAAACATAAAGCCGAGTTGTTCACTGCGTATGGTGTTCGGAAGTCTTATAACTCCGAGAGTTGTTGACTGTGTGTATGGGCTTATGTGGTGGTGGCCTGTATGGACTTCTGTGGTTGTGGGGATTCGGAACGGTTATTTATTCGACACCCGAGAGTCATTGACTGAATGTATTGACTTGTATCTTGAACGCGTGAAACAATGAAGTGGTCAGTACGTTAAAACAACGCCTTGCACGGAATATATATATATATATATATATATATATATATATATATATATATATTAAACGTCAATATTGACAGATAAAATAGACATACTTTACGGCCAACAAAAAATTAAAATTTAGGGGGAGAGTTAAAAAAAAATGTAAATTTAATGTGCAAATATCTCAGCTGAGTTAAAAATGAAACAATAGTTGTATATTTAATGTGTAGAGATTTAAGTAACCGTAGTAAATTTCAAGGGCTGACTGTAGGTTCAACCTAGTTAAGCATTTTCCTCCATCAAAATAAAATAATCATAGTTATTTAAAATAATCATTCAAAGTATTTTTAAGTAAAGGCCTGAAATAGATTTAGAAAATTAAAATATTTTTAAATAATTAGAGGATTGAATATATTTTTTTTAATAAAAATTAATTTTAAAATTAAAATATAAATCTATTTTAGTTTTGAAATTGGATAAAATTTTATTTTTAATATATAAATGAAGATCTCATTTCAGAAGATCAAGAAGAATTAAGAAAGGAGGTTCAAAGGGTAAAAAAAGCTAGGAAGGAAGGGAAATGGGCAATAATAAGAGATAGAAAAGCTCTTATTTAGAGATAGAAACCAAAAAAATAGTAATAAATAGCAATTCAACATGTTGTGGATTCTTTCTTGGAACTATCCCTGACATAGATGGATTTCTACTATGGTCAATCTGGAATAAGTGATTCCTATCGTACAGGCATTGGGGGTATAGCTTGTTACATTAGGAAGAACATCTCCCCCATGCTAGGCTTTATAAAAAAGGCCCTTACAACCAAATATATTTGGATAGAGATTACTCACATTAATGATAAAAAACCTACATAGCAATATGTTATTTTGCCCCCATTCACAATTTAGATAAAAATGGTCCTTAGAATGGTTTAGAGAATGATATTTCTAGCCTAAGGAATGGAGGTAATATCCTCTTAATGAGTGGCTTTAATGATTGAACTTCAAGCAACCACGTTATTCTTCTAAGCAGTTATTCCAACCCTAATCCTCTTTTGTTAGACAAAGACCTTCCTATAACTAGCCGGTACAAAAGAAGCTCTAAAGATCTAGGGGGGGAATTGTTTGGGTCTGAGGTAGTCAAGCTCTGCAGTGCTCAAGATTTCATAATTTGCAACGGTCTAAAGAAGTGGCCCAATTATAGCCACATGACTTATATCCATGGGCTTGGTAGTAGCGTGGTAGACTATGTTATTTCTGATATCCCTTTATACAACGAAATAAAAAATCTTGACATCTTAAACAACCATGAGCGTGACTCTCATCATAGACCTTTAATTGTAACTCTCAATTTTGTCATGCATAGAGAGCCTATAGAAGATAATCCTTATAGCCATAAGAACTTAATCTTTGATAGAAATAAAAAATATCTTTTTCTAAATGACTTAAAAATAAATTTGCTTCATTTATCTAGTATAGACAACATAGAATACCTCTATCATAATTTTACTACAACCTTCTCATATTCTATTAACAAGTTCTCAAAATAAAGATTCAGTAATAAAAGAAATAGCAAAGCCAACCCTTGGTATGATAAAGAAGCTAAAGTGTGAGGAGAGAACTTAAAGAAGCTATTAATGAGTCTCTTAAAATTGAGAGGATAAGAATATACAAAGCCCTAACTAAAAGGGAAAAAATGCATTATATTAATAAAAGAAAAGAAAATCTTTTACACCTCTCTAAGGTAGCTCTTAAGAAATTCTAGAGGCAGATTCTAACTAGAAAAACTAAAGATAACAATAGAATTGCTTTACACGACCTGAATTCCTATTTTAAAAAGCTTTACGAATCTCCAAATGTCATAAATATCTTTGAAACCCTGCTCACAACGAAAGAATTTTTCTCATTAGAAGACATAGATTCTGGGGTTAAGCGCATGGCAAATGGAAAAGCTAAAGACATTGAAGGTTACGAGGCAGAAATCTTAAAAATTGGAGGTCTTGTCCTCATCGCTCACATCCACAAACTTTTCAATCGAGCTGTCAAGCAAGGGTTCCCTAAACCATCGACTCAGAGCCTCATTATTCCTATTTTTAAATGCGGGGATACAAATAACCCCTCTAATTATCGGACAATTATGATTAGCCCTCTATTAGCCAAGTTATATGGTATTATTTTGGAAAAGAAGATGAGCATATGACTTGAAAGTGAAGGTAAGCAAACTAAAGGCCAAGCGGGTTTTAGAAGGCAACACTCAACAACAGACCACCTCGTTACTCTTAGGATCATTGTGGAGGAATGCCGTAATGATAAATCCAATCTCTTTTGTTTCTTTGTAGACTTTAGAAAGGCTTTCGATACGGTTCCTAGAAATAACCTATGGAATAGATTAGAAGAGCTAAAGGTTCCTTTCAAGTTGAGAGTTGTCGCTATAAGGTTATACGAGAATGTAATTGCCAAGTTTAAGAGCAATGAGGGGTGGTCAAAAGATATTAAGTGTAATATCAAAGTTAAACAAGGTTGTCCCCTCTCCCCTACCATATTTGGCATTTACGTCGACAAGCTAGAAGGTTGTTTAGAGGAAGTAGGTTGTGCTGGCATGATCTTAGCTGGAATAGTCATCATCCTTCTTCTCTATGCTGACGATATTGTTCTTCTCACAAGGTGCCCATCTCATCTTGATAAGAAACTAAGACTTCTTAAGGATTTCTGCTCTGCCATGGGTATGACTATTAACACTGAAAAAACAAAATTTATGATTATCAAATCCATGAAAGACACTTATGCTAATTTTGTGTATGACAATAACAACTTAGAGGAAGTGTCTTCTTACAAGTACCTAGGAATTGATATTGATCACAAGCTCAACTGGAACTATAGCATTGAGAAAAGGATTAATAGAGGGTGGAAATAATTGTAAAGCAGCAAACCTTGTGATGTGGGATAAAAATAAGCCCCTCTTTGAAACTTTAGTCACTCCTATTATCTTGTATGGATGTGAGGTTTGGGGTTTCAACATCTCTAGAGAATTCTGGAGAAAGATTGAGAAAATCTCGGAGCGTTTTATAACGTATAACCTCAAAATTAAAAGCAATACACCTTATCCTATTCTCCTTATAGAAGTGAGTCTTTTCCTTATCGAGAGCCTAGCTATGAATAGGCTCCTGTTGCACAAGCACAAAATCAATAACATGGGAGACCATAGGCTTCCTAAGCTAGCTTTAAATTCCAGCCAAAACCAACTAAGACTCAAACGAGTTTGGTATAAAGATATCAGGGACTGGTTAAAACATTACGAGATGGACGAAAATGTTGCACTGCAAAATACTAATAACATTAAAAATATTGTTACTTATAAGTTTAAAGAGAAAATGTGGTGTGAGAAAGATTTAGAGGTTAAAAGAAAATTAAGATATTATAAGGAGGTCATCAACCCTACTCTAGAAGATCAAAAGTATCTCTCTGATTTAACTAGCTCGAAGAAAAATATTAATATAGCCAAGATAAGAACGAACTCTCATGAGCTCCACAGTGAAACAGGGGGTTGGGTAGTTCCTAAAACACCATGGGTGGAAAGGATTTGCCATCTATGTGAGAATATGAACATTGAGGATGAAAATCACATCCTCTTAGAGTGTCCTACGTATACCCAAATTAGATCTCAGTTTCATAATCTTTGTTGCAATACCGACCTTCCTAGCCTTTTAACATGTCAAAATATAGTGAGCTCGAGACGCTTCTCTCTAAGCTCTTTGAGCATAGGAGTACAATTATAAAACAAACTAATTAATTCATTTCTTCAGGTCCGATAAACTAAAGTTTGGTTTCAATGGACGTTAACCGTCATCATTATCATTATCATCAAAAATTAAGTAATATAAAAATAAATTTATATTATTAATTTAATTATTTTTAAAAAATAATTAAAATTAATGAGAAAAATATTATTAAAAGTCATTTAAGATCATTTAATGGAAGGAGAGATGTTTGATAATGAAGCCTCCTCTAAAATATCAATAATGTTAAAAGTTTTATTATAATTAAATTTAAAAATAAAAGTATAACACTAAGAGTTTTATTATAATTAAATTTAAAAATAAAAGTATAACAGTGAGGACAATGAGAATAGAAAAAAATTGAAAAAACATTAAAACAATCAATATGATAGCCATTAATTTATTATAAGTATAAAAATAACTAATTTAAACATTTTACAGTGTTAAAATTGAAAAAAATCATAAAAATAATTAAATGATAATATTCATAATAATTTTATTTTAAGTTAATATTATTAATTATGAAAGAAAATAATATATAATTTAAATACATATTTATTTAATAAAAAATGGAATAATATTAGATATTCAATCTTATTTTATTATAGAGATAATTAATTTTTAAATAGGCTTTGTTACAATATAATAGACCAATACCATAACTTATCAATCTACATGCTCAAAAAGTTATATCTCACTTTATGACTCTTACTCATATGATTTTTTTATTAATCAATTTAACTAGTAAGACAAAAAGGCCATAACTATTTTGGAGATAAATTTCAACATTTAGTTATGTATATTAAATATATTTTAAAATATTCCATAAAGGTTAAATCTCTATCACCTATCAAATAATTATTTATAATTAAATTAAAATTTTGAATAAAAGCCCTATTTTGAAAGAAACACATCTATCCACATAAATATTATTGCAAAAATAAAACTATTTTTTTCATGATTTTTATAATGAATAAAAAGTTAGACAAGTCCTTAAACAATTTTTCATGATTTTTTTTTATCAAATTGATACTATAAAGGATAAAATCATCTTAAAATGTAATATAAAAAAATATTAATTAATTTACAATTTACAATAAAATACAATAAAAGAAATTTCATATTTAATCTTAGAGCATAATCAAACATCATAATGTATATGAAAACAAGAAGTTGGTGGTTTGTTCTTATGTAGGGTTCCATGTATGTATATTCTCGTGGTCTAAACATGGCACAATTTCTCCTGGAAAACAATAGAAATTCTTATATGATTTTGAGACAAATTTGTAAAAAATTTTGAAAATCCTAGTTACAACGGTCAAGTTTTAGGATTTTGTGCTCCCTAGGGATTCTTGATGGGGTTGAATCCATTTTGGTCATCAAAAAATGATTTAAACATTCCCACAACAGAATTTCTTGAATAATTTTTAATCTGATTCCAACTAGAAATTTTCCATTACTGAAAATTTGTAGCCTTGTTAGACAAGGCCATTTCTATTTTGTAGCAAATCTTATGTTAAATAATGTGAACAATTTTCTCCACATTTGCATGGAACTTAGTTTTTTTGGTCATCTAAATATTCAGGTTGCATAATATAAATTGTTGTTTTTAAATAATACTTTAATGATATACAATGGATAACCATCACTGAAAATAAACTTGTTTCACCTATAAAACACTTTTTTGTTGAAACCTAAAGAGTTAGAGTTGTGAAAGTATTATAAATTAAATATATTTAATTTTTAGTTAACATGTTTACAAGTTAGATTAAATGGATTGGTCTCTATATAATACACCAAGGTGAAAATTAATTTTCAATTTTCAATGAAATTATATTATCTAAAAAATAAATTAGTTAGATATGATATGGAGCCCTATCAGAGTGAGTTTGTTATGATTCTATTCAATGTTACTTTAATACACATTGATTTTGTGGTTTATATATGTGTGTGTGTGTGTGAAGGAGGAAACTATAAGATAACCATATAACATGATGTTAAGAGATCCACAATGTTTATTTATTAGTTTAGGTTTTTAAATTTTAAAAGGTTAAGATACTATGCTTTCAATCCTGTTAATATTAATGTATATCCCATGATCCAAGGTAATGCTAAATTATATACACTAAAATGTGTACTTTACCTCTAGGTCTAATAACATATATTAGATTATGTAAATAATAAGATAAGCCATATTAATTAATCTACTTTTGAGTTCTTATTGATAACATTAAATAGTTTTATTATGTCGCTCATGTTAGGGTCAAGGGCATTTGATTTAAGGTTCCAACCAAGATTTAAGATTTAACAAGTCCTTTGTGTGTTATGGTCATTTTTTTCCTTCTCATAAATGTGTGAAATTTGTTAACATAACTATTCTATTAAAGGTTAAATTTTTTAATCAAACCTTTATTGCCGAGTGTTTAATTTATTATAAGAAAATTTAAGCAATTTCCAACAAAGATTTAAGATTTAACACGTCTTTTATGTGTTATGGTCATTTTTTTTCCTTGTGATAAATGTGTGAAATTTATTAACATAATTATGCTATTAAATGTTAACTTTTTAATCAAACCTTTATTGCTTGATTATTTAATTTATTATAAAAATCACTCTTGAGAAGAGGCATAAAAACCCAAAACATCCACTATATATATATATATATATATAGTAGAGGGGAATCCAAGTTCCAATCCTGATTTTAGATATTATTTCTTAATATTATGAAAATCATACTTAAGTAATTTTTAAAATCAAAATTATAGCAAATCTCAAATAAAATAAATATTTTTCATTTAACTACAATTATATTATATTAAATAAAAAATATTATTATAAAAGATTAATTAAAAATAAATAATAAAATCAACATTCATATATCTCCATAAAATTTAAAATGTAAAACATAAAAATAAATAAATAATTGTTATAAGTCAAATAAATTTGAAATTCCAGCCCGGATTGTAACCGGTAAGAGTGTTTATAAATTTACTTTCGAAAGTCCCCATCACAATCTCGTATTATCTAGCTGATGAGGGTTAGTTTGACTTATTCAATATTATATTATTTATAAGGTTAGTTGGACTGTTTATTATATAATTCATGTGCTCGTACACATGAATCTAGTTGAGAGAATCTATCGTCACATGAATTCAGGGGATTTATTATTAGCCTTACACGTCTATGTATGAAAGAGATTCGATCATGTGACCTTTCAACCGATTAAACTAATCCTTGGAGTTAACTTATTATTTATTATATTATTTAAAAAAAAACACACAAATTCTAGCCTTCGAGCATTAACATTTAAGTTAAATTCCGAGATGATTGCGGAAGAACTTTACTGTTCAGCATCGGAAAAGTAAAAGCATAGATTTTCACGTGAAATCAGGTTTATATGGATGTTTCTTTTGAACTTTTAAGAGTTTCATAATAATTTCAAATTTTTAATATCAATTATTAAACATTATAAATTAGATAGTAAATACAATATTTTTAAATATAAGATGAAGATTTATTTAAAATAATTATTTTATTTTCAACTTAATTAAAAAGGCTCTACGTTTTCATTTAATTTTTATCCATTGAAATTTTGGTGATTATTATTGTTTTTTTTAATATATATATGTGTTTATTTAATATATTAATTTTTAAAAATATTTTAAAATTTATTTTTTTTAATGTTTTTGAGAAGAATGGCTATATATGGTATTTAATGTATTAATTTTTAAAAATAATTTCTGTAAAAAATATTTAGAAAGTGAGATTAATTTCTTTGAAAAATTTGACTAGCAAATCTCAAGATATTAGAGCTTTTCAAAAAGCAACCAAGGATATGAAGATTAAGAAACACCCTAAGGAATTTGGTCTGTTAGCTTCCCTTTATACAAGGAGCTACTAACAAGATCGGGTTTTTAGGAAACAAGATGTTGTTTCAACCTTCCAACCCTTGAACATTATTGGTAACTCCCTAAGATTAGTAAAAAATCGAGTTAATCCTAAATACATGAAAGGGGTGTATTTGATTCCATGTCTTGTGGGATTCCTTACATTGGAGAAATTGGTCGTTCCATTAATCAAAGAATTCAACAACATGCAGCTAACACATAAACTGGCAGTTCCATTGGTCAAAGAATTGAACAACATGCCACTGACATAAATTATTGTATGACATAAAGCATTGTAGGACTGGCTTCTTAGCTTTGGTTGAGCAAGCTGAGAAGAAAAAAAACCACATCACTATTGAAGACTCCGAGATCCTTGCCAAGAGTGATCATTTCCATCACTTTAAGTTTAGGGAAGCCATTAAGATTTAAAAAAAGTCTAAATAGCTTAATAGAAACAATAGTTGGAAGATAAGTAGTTGTTAGATCTCCTCTCTTTATTCCTAATTTTTCTTTTCCATTTTTCTCTATCTTTTCCTTATTGGTTTCCTTTTCGTTTTGTCCCTCTCTTCCTAATTTATTTTCCCTCTTTTTTTTTCCCTTTCAGGATTTCTTTGCCTTTTTCTTTTTGGCCTAATAGCATTTAATTCGTCCTCTTCCTTTATATTCATTATTATTTTATTAATCCTTAAATTATTTTAAAAAAATTATATTTGCATTATTAATGATTTAAGTTTGTGTTTTGGCCTCTTTATATTAGTTATAATTTATATTACTAATATATTATAAATATTTGTTAATTTTGTTATAATTATAATAATTATATATAATTATATATATATATATATATATATATATATATATATATATATATATATATATTTTTTTTTTTTTATATATAAATTTAATATTAATAAAAATTAAAATCATTCTAATACCATTAATTTAGTTTTTAGTTTTTCCTATGTCATATTATTACTTTTTTGAAATTTAATTTCAAAGTTTTATTTTTAATTTATCTATTTTTTAATATTTTATTTGCAAATATTATTATTTTATTAGTGTTATTTAGTTTAGTGTTTTTCTCTAAACATTAATAAAAAAAATAAAAAATAAAGAAATAAGTAAATAGATAAAATTTGACTCTTAAATTTAGTTGTTGTCTTTTTACTATTTATTTATTGATTGATAGCAAATTTAATATGTAAAGTCAATAATAGTCTTCATTTATCAATGTTTTGTTTAACATTTTGAATTAATTAAAATAAATACTCAATATATTAAAATAAAAATAAAAGAATACAGTATAGAGCCATAATAATTAAATAATTAAACTACATGAAGATCAAGATCCAAATCTCTCTCGATCTCAACATGCAAACATGTTTTAGATTGAAAAGACATTTGATCCTTATTGGTACTTAGTATATTTTTTTTTTACTTTTTTGAATTTTAAACACTAGCTCAAATCTCTCTTAACTCTGGATCTACCAAGTGCGGAGAGGATCAAATCTCTTTTTACTCTAAAAAGGGTTTGTACCTCAACAAATTTGATCCCTCTAGGCACTTGGTAAACCATGAGTTATGATGAATTTAGGTTGGTTTAATTTCTAATTATAATTATAATAATAATTGTCATTTTTAGCATGTGTATTTCCACAATCCATAATATGATTATGGGACCATAAATCTAAGTTGGTTTATTTATTAATTATAATTATAATTATTAATTTTTAACATGTATATTTTCACAATCCATAATATGGTGATGAACACTTATATTTCAATGTGGTGTCCCACATTTCAGTTGAGCTTTATGTCTCTAAAGATGGGTGAATTGTTAACCTGAAATGTGTGACACCACAATGAAATAACACAATGTTCTAGAAGCTCCCATTATCATTATTAATTTTACTTTTAGTTAATTTTTTTGTTTTTTTAATTTAATTAAATTTTTATTTTATTTAATTTGAACTAGTCAAATGGTTGTGCATCTGTCCTATAATTATAGTTATTAATTAAAATATTTTTACTCAAACAAATTACGTGATTAGA
Organism: Pinus albicaulis; assembly: GCA_034641835.2. Classification (NCBI taxonomy): domain Eukaryota; kingdom Viridiplantae; phylum Streptophyta; class Pinopsida; order Pinales; family Pinaceae; genus Pinus; species Pinus albicaulis. The sequence continues at coordinate 343,113,053 of CM076569.1, read as the reverse complement.
GTTTTAAGACACTCCTTGATTTGAGTCATATTTTCAATTCCTCCCATATTTACAAAAAAATAATATTTAAATATAATATAAATTGTAATTATTCACATGATATTTGTTTAATGTAGAATGTTTATTAATTATAATTTTAACTATAATCATGAAAATTAAATAAAATTAAAATATGTAACTCCAAATTAAGTAATTTTATTAAGTTGCAAAATGATAGATGCAGACATACACTTTAAGAATCTGTACAGTGCATAATAATTGGTCAGAGTTAGGAGAGGATTTTTTAAACATCAAGTAATTTTCTGGCCTAATCTGCCAGTGGGTTCTACTAGCTATTCGACATAGTGGGGCCAGTTTGTAGTGAATCCGTCGAGTCAAGCTTTGACTTACCAAAATAACGTCTTTATGGTTGCTAGTCAACTTGACTTAGCAAATGAAGCCTGAATTAACTCGAGCCATTTTTTAAAACATCTATTTTTGATCAAATTCCAGTTAAGAATTTAGAAAAATCTGTTGGAATTACAAATATCTGTAGTTGAGATTGCATATTCTTCCGGCAAAAATCCAGTTAAGAATTTAGAAAAATATGTTGGAATTACAAAAGAAATTGTTGTTGAGATTGCACAGTGTAGGTGCATTAGAGTAAAAATTATATTGATCGTAAAATTAATCCCCATATATATAAACAAAATGAGTAGATTTTGTATTATAAATCTATGCCTAAACACAGCAAAAACCCAAGAGATTTTGTCACATAATTCCCTCTGACTCTTCCTTTGCGTGACTGTCCCTTTGCATGAGAATTTCAAATGGTGCTGATGGATTACAAAATGATTCATAATTGTCTATATACCGACAAAATCTACCAAAACAATGAAAAATTTACAACAGGAGTACATTACTGCATGCTTGGATTTTTCTCATCCAGTGGACGGTTGAGGCCTCGAAGCGTACCGACTTCTTGTCTACTCGTAGAGTCAGAATTTTCATTTGGTCTTTGTAACTGCTCAATTTTCACACGTAGAGCATCCATTTGACGGTTGTTGAAGAACGCCTCGGCTCTTCGTTCTTGAACCATATCCATTAGATTTCATCATTACCTTCAAATTGTTTGGCTGTCTGCCTCGCTGTTTGCTACTGGAAGGATTCATAATTCTTACCAGCTCGTCCATTTTCTTGGGTCTGCGTGCTCTTGTCATAACACTTACAAATAGTGCATGCCCGTTGCTTGCTCCTTCCAGGCTCACTTTCTTTGCCCGTACATCTGTATCGAGGAGATTCGTTATGAGATGAAAAGTTATCTGCTCGAAACCGAAGACATGTTGAACTCGGGCCACAGATTTGCTGGCCAACATGTCGCTCTCACCCACTTCACACTTTTGGGGACTTACTGAGGACTGATCCAACTCCACTATTTCTCTAGCCGCGTTTGACACGGATATGATGGCTTCATCCACTGGATTATAATCCTGTAGACAGTTGCCTCACGAGCTGCCACACAAGGGGGCCCCAAGGCTTTAAATTTAAACCACTATGGACCCATTCAGAGATAAATTTGCACAGCAAGCCACAGACTACCCACAGACAGGTGTCCTTGTGAGGCATTGAATGATCACAGACTACTCTGCATATTGTATGACACATTCTAACAACTAAATCACTGGCTTTTCCACCCTTCTGCGCAATTCTCAGAATCCAATTTTGGAAGCAAATTTCATAGAAAGGATACCCACCAACCTACAAGCCGGTGGCACCATTGGAGAGCCATGAAATTAGCCAAATAAACAGGTGGAGTAATATGCTTTGTTTGTCTGTCTGAACTCCCACAATGGCATTACATAACAGTAGTGAAGGGGCTAAGCTCGTCACGTCAGCTAACCGTCCAATCCCACATAGGCCAATCGAGTAACTCACAACTCACATTACTCTTCATAAGGACGTTCCACAATTTTACCCTAAAGGAATTTGGATTTTTATTTTGTTCTTTTTAACTCTATAATGTTTGAATATTTTTTTGGTTGAAAATAGTTCTAGCTTTATCAAAATTTTTGAGCTTGAAACTTTACAACTATAATTAAGATTTTCCCAATTATATTAAAATCTTGCTAAAATTTTCATTATTTTCTTAATGGATTGTTAGTTCTTGGATTGTTAAAAATGTTACTTCTTTATTGTAGAAGACTAATAGGGTAAAATACATCAAAAATGATGTATCAAAGTTGTAGCCTAGGTGTTAGTTGTTTCTGGAAGTATTTCCAATGTACATTTTGGTATAATTTGTATAGACTTCCGCAAAGATTTGTTGGAATCATAAGTTTGAGTTGTGAACTCTCTACAATCCAAGTGCCCTAGGTTTTTTAAGGGTGTTGGATCTGTATGTGTAGTCAAAACCTCACTTCAAACAACAAAAATCAATATTTTACTTACAAAAATGATTGAATTCTAGCCAAATACTTCAAAAAGTATGATAGTTAGACAACCTCATTTTTAATAGATTTGTCTTTAATAAATAAACAAATTTAATGATAAAAGTACATATTTAATGTGATGTCTAAAAGAAATGAAAACATATTGAACAAGTAACTTAAGTTGTGAATAAATTTATTTTTTAAAATAAAAATAACATATTTTTTTCAAATAAATAATATTTTAGATTGTGGGATCACTTTCATTTGTATTGCTTACTTTAAGAGAAATAGATAATTAAATTAGGATTTAAAAAGAATTTAAATGAGGAGGAAGAGGTCTTGAAGCATTTAAAAAGTAAGGATAAGAAAGTTTTAGAAATTGTTTTTAATATAGAGAGTCTCTAACTATTATATGTTTTAGGATTTACAGCTAGAAAGAAAAAAAATTGACATCAACATTGATGTTTGACATTTTAAATCAAGCATTCATTTAAGGATTGTCATTTTTAAGGAATTTTGAAACCAAACTACTCGTCATGTGAGACCAAGAGTAACTCTGAATGAATGGATGTCTTTGCATTAAGATAGAATATAACTATATACAAGGAGAGGGAGATTATTGGGTTTCATCTCCCAATGTCTTTTTCTCTTCCAGCTTCTTTTATTTTTTTATTTACAATACTTACATAGGACTCCTAATCCCAAATATTAGGTGTCAACATTCCCTCCCTAATCTGAAGGGATGTTGGGGAGTTCAAGCATCATTCTAAATCTCTCAAACTTTTCCTTTCCAAGCGCTTTGGTGAAGATGTCTGCAATCTGCTCAATTGTGGAACAATGTCGTAGGTGGATTATTTTTGCCTCAACATGATGTCGAATCATATGTTATTTTATATTGATATGCTTCGTTCGAGCATGGAACTTTGGGTTCTTGGCCAACTTTATTGCAGAAGTGTTGTCAAAGAAAAGATGAGTTGAATGTACTTGTTTCTCTTCCAAATATTTGGGAATTTTCCTAAGCCACACAATTTCCTTCGTTGCTTTATCTCCTGCCACATATTTTTCCTTGGTTTTGAAATCTCCTCGAACTGACTATTTGTGTGACCTCTAGGAGACTCATAACATAACCTGAAGTAGATATCTTGGTTTCTTTATCTCAATCAATATGAAGTCACCCACCTGTGTATCCTTGAGTCCAAAGTCTTGATTTCCCTTCAAGTACATAAGAAATATTTTTGCAGCAAACCAATGACCCTCACAAGGCTTTTGCATAAAGTTGGAGAGGATTCCAACAACAAATGAAATTCCTAGTCTAGTAGTAGTCAGGTAGTTGATACTTCCTATGAGTTGTTTATACTTTGTTACATCCTCAAAATATTTTCCTTCAGGTGTAGTGAGCTTTAAGTTTTGTTCCATCAGAGTATTTAAATGATTTCACTCAGCCATCCCAAACTTGTTCAACAGATCTACAATGTACTTCTTTTGAGAGAGGAAAATAAACTTCGGTTGTTGAGTTTACTTCAATACCAAGATAGTAGTAAACATATCCCAAATATGTCATTTCAAAATCTTTCCTCAGTTGTTTCTTTATGGATGCAATGTAGTTCTCATTGTTCCATGTCATCAAAATATCATCTACATACACCACAAGATATACCACTGGTTTGCCAACCTTCTTGAAAAACAAAGTTGCATCATCAAGATCGTAATGTTTGAAATTTAGTTTTAGAAGATGCTTAGTTAATTTGTTGTACTAGGTTCGCAGTGCTTGCTTGAGGCCATACAACGATTTTACAAGATTGCATACTTTGTGCTCCTTAACTTTCACAACAAATCCTTCTCGATGGGACATAAAAACATTTTCTTTCAAATATCCATTAAAGAAAACAATTTTAACATCCATTTGATGGACTTTCCAACCGTTCTGAGATGCCAAGGAAAAGAGTGTCTGGATGGTAGCCCATTTTTTTGTGGGGGGGGGGGGGGGGGTAATTCTCTTCATAGTCGACCGCTTTCTTCTTTGTAAAACCTTTTGCCAAAATCTCGTCTTTGTGCTTGCCAAGTGAGCCATCTACTTTCTACTTATTGTTGAAGATCCACTTGCCTCCTATTGGTTTGGTTCCCAATGGAGGATCAACCAGCTTCCAAGTGTCATTCTTTATCAAAGCATCATATTCTCTTTTCATCGCTTCTTTCCATTCATCATGAGAAGCGACTTCTTTGAAGGAAGTTGGTTCAAAATATGTAGACAAATTCAGTTCACAATCATAATAAACATCCATATCAATAGGTGAATCAAGATCTTCTACATCAACTCCATTTTTTCTGGTTGAGCTTCTTGTTCTTGTCTTTCCAAACTAATCAGGACGAACACTTTCAAGTCTTTTTGTCAGCCGTTTTCAAGGATCTTTACAGGATGGCCCAGGCTGCTGATTTGACTGAGTTAGGGCTGAATCAATATTTAGTCTCCCAATTATGTCAATCACATCACTCAAATTGTCATAAGTGGTTGGATCTTCATGCGGGGGAGAGAGTGCATTAGAAGGAGATTCCATAGATTTATCCATTATAAGGATCCCCCCTTCAAGATGTGGAATATCATTATCAAACTATTTAAAATACTTTGCATGTCTGAATCTATCCAAGAGATCAAGTTGTCACTCAATAACATTGTCAGTCTTGGAATATTCAAGAAATATCACATCTCTAGGTATTATAAACTTCTTATTAACTTAATTATAGAGACGGTATTCTTTGGTGGTATTTGAGTACGCCAAGAAGATTTATTTTTAATAGTTGTGGAATAACCTGTTTTAGAGTTTTATAACCCAACATTTTGAGACTTCTAAAGTGTGTCCATCATCAGGGGAACACCATTTATCTTGAGAATATCAATGCAAATTGTATAGAGCTAAGATCTTGGTATATATATGTGAATATGTAGTGAGGATAGGTGGTAATTTGGGTCGGCTATATTGACATGTTTAAATATTTAATATATTATGATTATATGATATAATTTTAGTATTATTTAATATAATTTTAATATTATATTGTGATTGTTTTGTTTGATGTATTTTATTAATAATGTGTTTAATTAGTTGGTATTGTGAGTATATTTTAATAAAGGTTTCCATGTGTTAACTTAGTTTTAAACCATCATCTCGATTTAAGTTGTTTTTTATTTCTTCAATTTCTATAGATTCTTTAATTTTCCTCTTTAAATAATGGTCTTATTTTCTAACAAGTTTAGCTTTTTCCAAGCAAATGTAGTGTCAGGATGAGCAAGCATGTTTAGCTAGGGAAAACTTTGAGGTTCTATTTCTTGAAATGTCAGCATCGTGTTCTTTTAGCCTTGTGTTGAGGGATCTACTAGTCTCTCCTATGTATTCTTTCCCACGTGAGCAAGGAATTCTGTAAACTCCTTTTCGTTGATTAGGGTTTATTGAGTATTTTATTGAGTCAATTATTTTTCTAATGGTATTAGGGGGCTTAAAGGCCACATTGATATTGTGATTTTTAAAAAAATTTGCAATTTTATCGGTAGTGCCTTTTATGTAAGGAAGGGAAATTTTAGGGTTGTTTATGGGTTTTTTTTTTCGCATTTTTATGATTTTAGGGTTGTTTATGGGTTTTTTTTCACATTTTTATGATTTTAGGGTTGTTTGTGTGTTTTTTTCGCATTTTTATTTTTTAAGGTTTGTAGGATAGCTTTGTTGATGGTGCTTCTATGGTATCCATTTTGTTCGAGGATCTAACGAAAATGGTTGAGCTCTTTATTCAAGTGTTCATGGCCATATATTCTAGAGGCTATTGCTATTAGGGTTTTAATTATACATGTTTTTTGTTTAGGGCGGTGATGAGATTCAACATGCAAATATCTTTCAGTATGTGCTTTCTTTGTAAATACTTGAAAACCTAGATTATCGTCCTTTTTGGCTAGAAGGATATTAAGGAAGGGGATTTGATTGTCTTTTTCGATTTCAATAGTGAATTTTATGTGTTCTGATACGCTGGTAATGTGAGCTAGAAATTTGTCTAACTTGTCTTTCCCATGACTCCATTTTGTGAATACATCATCAAAAAATATTTTGGATTCTTTTGGAGTGTATGGAAAGGAGCTTAGGGCATTCTGTTCAAAGTGTTCCATATAGATATTGGTTATTATGGGAGATAAGGGAGATCCCATCGCTACACCAAGAGTTTTTTGATAAATTTTTCCATTGAAACAAAAGTATGAGGATTTTAGACAAAGTTTTATAAGATCTGTCGTTTCCTTATGAGTGATTGTCTTATGATGTTTATTTATTCATCAATAGGGATCATGGTGTAGAGGGATACGATGTCAAAGCTTACTATGTGATCTTCCTTATTCTTTTTTAGGTTTTTTATCCATTTTACAAAAGACATGGAATATTTTACATATGATGCGGTGTTTATGAATACAAGTTTAAGTTTTTTTGCAAGGTATTGAGAAAGAAAATAAGTGGGAGAACATGTGGTGTTTACTATAGGTCTCGGAGGGATGTCAGTTTTATAGATTTTAGGAGATCCATATATTACTGGAGTGATGGAGTTGATGGGAGTGAGTTTCTTTTTAGTAATTTCGTCCAACGATGATTCTTTAATTTTCTTGGTAACTTCTATAAGGATTTTGCTGATAGGGTCTTTATCCATAATTTTATTGCAGCCACTTTGGTTCAGGTGTTCTTCCATTTTCTTATTATATTTCGTTTTATCCATGGTCACTGTAGCATTACCCTTATCAGATTTCAAAATGACGATGTCTTTATTTTTCCTAAGATTGTTTCGAGCTCTTTTTTCATCTTTAGATATGTTGCAAGCTGGAGGTTTAGCATGTCTCAAAATTTTGGTTGCATCTTATCGAATTTCCTTAGCTTCAATTGATTTTACATTTTTTATGGCTACCTCAACATTGAAAATAAGATCATCCACTGGAATTTTGTTGGGTGTTATGATGAAATTGAGACCTTTGTGTAAGAGTGATTTCGTAGCACTGTATAATTCAATCCTGGATATATTTATTAGTTTAGGTTTACTAGTGTTAAGCGAAAATGATATTTTTGTGTTGGGGTGAGTTAGATTCGTTATTTGATGGAATATCAATATATTTATGCGAATCAGTGACGATTAATGTGGCATGTTTTAAGCTATTTTCTTTGACATTTTCAAACAGTCTTGTGGGAGAGAAATTGGATTGATGGTTGAATTTCATCTGTGCTCTTTCTGGTGTTGTTGAGTCGGTGTTTGAGGATATTTTCAGACACCTAGCCTCGCTACCCTAATTATCACCCAACCTCACTACATATTCACATATATATACCAAGATCTTAGCTCTATACAATTTACATTAATCTTCTCAAGATACATGGTGTTACCCTCATGGTGGAATCACTTTAGAAGTCTGGAACGTTGGGTTACAAAAATCTAAAACAAGTTATTCCACAACAATTAAAAATAAATCTCCACATGTATGGACCTTTCATTAAAAACTCGAAGAAGAGAGATTTGCGACTCCTTTCACCGAGTTTGTTTCTTTGTTCCTTAGGTATCAAGGAATAACAGGTGGAACCAAAAATCGTGAGATGCCTCACCGAAGGAATGTGGCCATACCACATTTCATAGAGAGTCTTTTTTTAGATAGCATGAGATGGACACCTATTCTTTATATACATACAACATAAAAGCGCATCAACCCAAAACATCAACTTAACATTCTTGAAAAAAATCATCAAACGTACCATATTTAAGATTGTCGTGTTCATTCTTTCAGCTACTTGATTTTGTTGGGGATTATAGGGCAAGGTTGTTTGATGTTTGATCCAATGCTAAAGAAGATATTTTTCAAATTAATTTGAAGTGAATTATTTTCCATGATCAATACAAATATATCCAATATGAGATTGTGCATCATTTTCAATCCATGCATGAAAGTTCTTAAATGTTTCAAATGCTTCAGGTTTTCTCTTCAATAAATAAACCCAACACATTCTAGTGTATTCATCAATAAATGTCATCATATATTTATTACCATTTGCAGAAGGAAGAGGTATTGGGCCACACAAATCAAAATGAATGAGTTCAATCTTTCCATGTGCTCTAGAATGAGAATCATGAAAATACTGTTTTGTGCTTTCCTAAGATACAAGCATCACATTGCTTAAGTTTCTTAGGAATTGTAGGCAAACCAACAACACCATTTTTCTTCAACAAACGAAGGTTGCCATAATTAAAATGTCCAAATATAGCATGTCATAAAAGAATTAATGAAATTGTACCTTCATCATAGTGAGAATTGTATGAAACATTTTATGCATGAGCATAGGTTCCCTGCAGCTTCTAAAATATTTATTCTTCTATCCCAGTCATAACAAGTGAGTGATCTCATGTTTTTATAACCTCAACCTTGCCATCAAATATGTGAATGGAGTGTCCTTGCTAGCAGATTTGGATCAAAGACAACAATATTCTTCTCAAATCCGGGAGGTATAGAACATCATGTATAAGAATGTATCGAAGTCCAAGAAATTTGAGCTTGATGGTGCCAAGCCCCAATGGATTGAGTTTTGACTTGTCTGCAAAGTATATTGCTCCATCAACATTATCAGTGAATTCTTCAAATAAATCTCTTCTGAAAGTCATCTGGCAAGTTACTCCTTAATCAATCAACCAAACATATTTCCATGAAAAAAGTGAAGCATTGAATAAGTCTTCAGTTACTCCAATGTTGCAATGTGCTTTGCATTCCCCTTTGTCAGGTGTTTTACCTTTTCCTTCATTTCTTTCCTACTCATTTTTTCCCCAAGGAAACTTACATGTGGAAGCATCATGTCCATATCTATTACATCATATGCAATGAAGATCAACCTTTCTCCTTGGAAATTTCTACCCCCAATGCCTCTAAAATTATTCCTTCCTCTTTCTCTTCAGCCACCTCTTCCTCTAGAAGAATCTTGTGCCCGATTCTTCTCTTTCTGTGCAAGGCACATAGCTTCTTAAGAAAACTAAGTTTCCTTCTTCCCAAAAGCCTTCTCTCTTTAAGCAAACTTCTTCTCAAGGGAGTCAAAGGAAATCTCCTTAAGTTTTCCACTTGCTTGCAATGACTCAAGATAATGTGAATAGGTGGGATATAATGCCTTGACATAGGCTATGAGATGAACATCTATTTCAACACTAGTGGCTTTTATGTCATGCATAATGTATCCTATTTCAGATTCTAAGGCAAGATGGTCATCATTTTTCAACTCAAGATTGAACAACTTAATTATCAATTGAACAAATTCAAGTTCATATTGTGAGTCATACAATTCCTTCAACTTATTTAAGGCTTCATAGACATTTGAAAATGGAGAAATATGGCGTCTCACCTCTTCATTTACGAACGTTTCAATTAAGGCATATGCCTTGTTGTTCTTGTTTTCCCAGATGGAAAGCTCCTTATCTGAAGTGGGCTTTTTAGGTGCAGTGTCTCCTTCTTCTTCGCAAACTCCTTTCCAAAGCTCATTGAAAATGAGGGTGTTTTTAATCTTTCGGGACCATTCATGGTAGTTCTCTATGCCAATGAGAACTGCTCCCACAATGGAGATGCGCAAATGCATCATAAAATCTCAAACTAGCTTTAATTAACATGCAGAGGTGTAATCAACACACAAAGGTCCTTGAGTCGATGCAACATACCACGACCTTCAGACATATTCAATTTCAACACTATACAACTCACACCATAACAAACATCGGCTTCAAAACAATGCTACACTTCATTTGCATACTATGTTGTTTGTGCAAACTATCTCACAGTGGCCATATGCATAGCATACTATCTACGGTCTCACAGTCTCGTGGTGCATACAACGTTCACAAATATCATCACAAATGTATCATTGTTGTATTCACACCTCTCAACAATACTCACAAACCAATACAAAATATGGAGTTTCGATCAACGTTTGAATCTTCAATATAGATACCAATGCACATATTTTAAGAGATGGTTCACGAACCATTCCAACACATAGCACTTCAATATAGGGTTTGCAAGCTACTCTTTCAACGCTTTCAGCTTTATGACCAACGACAAGGCGCATTCAATAGGGAAAGAACAAACAAAGGATCTAGCAGTGGATAGGAGTTACAAGGACAAAAAAAACTAATTTTGGGAGTTGGTTGTGATACCATGTCAGACCAGGAGTAACTCTGAATGAATTAATATCTTTGCATTAAGATAGAATATGACTATATACAAAGAGAGAGATATTATTGGGTTTTATCTCTCAATATCTCTTCATCTTCTAACTTATTTTATTTTTCTATTTACAATATTTACATAGGATTCTTAATCCCAAAAATTAAATTCTAACACATCAAATTTGGGAGTCTCCATAACAGCGATGACCGTAGCAGTATCAACGAAGGGAGTAAGTTGGATCGGTTTGAGAATTTGTTATTAAGCATCCATCCTTGTGGGAAGGATAATTAAGACATGTCATAAAGAAGACTTTGAAACGTCAAGCATATGGATTCAACCATGGATGCCTTAAATAATGTTGGAGTCTCAACTTCTCATTACGCTTCGAGTGGCCAAGTGAGTCAAGTTAGCAGTCTTTGGTTTCGTACAATTTGCTTGATTAATTCGTGTTAAAAATATCTATTAATTTTCATGGATTTTTTTTTTTTTTTGTCACAACTAGAAATTGACGAGGTTGAAAAAATACATAATCACTCGAATGGAATACCAGTCTTGTAAAGACTTATCCCGACACCACGGTTGGACCACAACAGTGGGACTCCACTTTGATGGACTTTATAGAAACGTTTACCCATTTCATAGACTTCACTGATGATTGGAACGTGAAGAACACAAATCCATTAATGTGAAGAGTGAGACGCTCTTTCATTTCAAATTTGTGTGGGCTATAAAGCGGGCTCCAATATTCATACATTGAAAGCTACATGGACAGTAGGAGGATGACTTTTCAAGAGATGTTCAATCAATGGGGCTCCTAAAACATGACTGTGCCACGTGTAAAGTGCAGTCTCAATTTCATTGACTTTTCATGCATCCAAAACTCATTAAAAAAATAAAAAAAAAAGGTTGAAATTTTAGGACAGATCAAAATTTAATTACGGGTTTGGAGTATGTTGGCACACCTTTTTTTTCCATTGTTTTTTAATTAAAGTAATAAGAAAACGGTTGAAATTTTAAGATAGATCAAAATTTAATTATTGGTTTGGAATATGCTGTCACAATTTATTTTTATTTACTTAGAGGTTTATGCGTGAATATTCAGAAATATTTTGCAGTAACTTTAGTGGTCAATATACAAAGTGAAAGTGAAATATTTAGTAAAGTGAAAGTCTACTGGTCCCATTATTGACTTATCACTGGATTATAATGGGGCTCCTAAAACATGACTGTGCCACGTGTAAAGTGCAGTCTCAATTTCATTGACTTTTCATGCATCCAAAACTCATTAATTTTTTTTTAAAAAAGGTTGAAATTTTAAGATAGATCAAAATTTAATTATGGGTTTGGAGTATGTTGCCACACCTTTTTTTCCATTGTTTTTTAATTAAAGTAATAAGAAAACGGTTGAAATTTTAAGATAGATCAAAATTTAATTATGGGTTTGGAATATGCTGTCACACTTTTTTTTACTTACTTAGAGGATTATGGGTGAATATTCAGAAATATTTTGCAGTAAGTTTACTGGTCAATATACAAAGTGAAAGTGAAATATTTAGTAAAGTAAAGTCTACTGGTCCCATTATTGACTTATCACTGGATTATAATAAATTTTATTTTTAAAAAAATCAAAATTTAATCAACATACTTTCATAACTTCACCCTTATGTTATTTATTTTAATGAACTATTTAATGTACTATTTTAACTTGTATCCAAATTAAAAGTTAACTTTGGTTTTTTTTATAAATTGGAAGACTTCACTGGGCTGCGGTCAAGGCTCCAATAGCCAGGACCGTCGTCATTCAAAACTTTTGCTAATATTATTTTAAATTAATTAACACATTTTTATAGATTCACTCTCATCTTAATTTAATGATGCGAATATTATAAATGTTTTATGCAAATATTTTCTTTGAAGTGTCTGCTTTCATAGTGAATGCGAGGACATTATGGATAAGTTATATATATATATATATATATATATATAATGTGAAGAATGGGAGAATGATTTACAATATTTTATATTTAATGTAAAGAATTGGAGATTAATTTATCATAGTAAGTTAGTTTTAATAAATTAGTATAATTATATTTATTATTTAATAATGTGGTTGATATATGTTGATTAATATTATTTTTATATATTGATTGGCATTTATGAGGTAGAAAATTATGGTAATTGGTGTATATCAATCATATTAGTAAATGTGGTTGTGCTAATTGACAATCAGTTTTCTCACGTGGATTAATTAACCATGGTTAACCATGATTGATGAGGGTTGATAAGGTTGATCATGGTTGACGAGGTTGACTGGCGTTGAAGAGGGTTGATCGATATTGACCATGTTCAACAATTAATGTAACAATGTATCAATGTTGCATCAATCTAACATTGTTACATTAATGTTGTTCATTGATACATTGTTACATTAATGTTACACTAATTTCAAATATGGTTGATTATTATCAACCATGGTTGACGTTAGTTGATGTTACATTCATATTAATGTTAAAATGTTAACTAATGTTATAAAAAATGTTGCATTAATGGTTGAATTGGGTTGATGGGGTTGACCATTGTTCACGAGGTTGACCATAGAAAAACAAGGTCAACAATTGTTGGTCAAGGCGGACCATGGTTGACCTTGGTTTACTATTGTTAACCATGATTTATGTTACATTAACGTTAATGTTAATGTTACATTAATGTTACAAAAATGGTTACATTAATGGTTGAAGTGAGTTTATGGAGTTGAACATGGTTAACGAGGTTAAGCATGGTTGAAAATGGGTCCACCATTGTTGGTCAGGGTAGACCATGGTTGACCAAAGTTGACCATGATTGACAATGGTTACCATGGTTTACCTCAGTTGAACATGATTGACAATGATTGCCATGGTTGTACTCAACTTAACATGTTTGAAAATGATTACCATGGTTGATCTTAGTGCATGATCGATAATAATTACCATGGTTGATCCAAGTGGCTCTAGAGAAGCTAAAAAATAAAATTCATCAACTCCCAACGAAACAAAGTCCTATTTGTAGTGCTTATAGTTACGATTTTAGAGGCGCAGATGACACTCAAATCCAAGTTTGTATGGCCAACTTATTGCAGTCAAAATTTCACAAGTTAAAGCAGGAAAGTGGGACCCATAAGGCATATGTGGCAACTGACTAGCCAATTAACCAATAACACATGGCACTCCATCATTAGTTCCTTTCCCCTGCACCAAAAAAAAAAAAAAAAGTATTATAAATATCTGATATAAAAAAACCATTTAAAAAAATAAATATATTAAAGAAACCATATTAAAAAAAAACCATAAAGGACAAAAAAATGATTTATTATGTCATTGCTTATGCAATGACATCTATATTTGGTGGAGTTCGATTACTTCTTCCCGTACAAGTAAAAATATTCAACTTTCCAAAGTTTAGCCTTAAGTTTTGAGTTTTTATAATCGATTACATCAACCCATTGTAATTTTCCAATGCCTTTTTTTGAGGATGGACATCAACAACAGGAAGCGAAGCATATAGTCCTACATCACTATGAATTTCCAATCTTTTCAAAATGCTAGAAGTGATTAACCTGCTATCAATCTGAGTAGTCGCGCAATTTTTTTAGGGTTATTTTTTAGGGTTTTACGATAAATAAGAATATGGAGTAGTGGTTCATCTTCTCAGGGAAATGAGGAAGGTCGGGAAATGTCTTCCTCTGCTAAGGGAAAAGCTAGGCCCGTGCTAATGTTGTAGGAAATGGGCTATGGGGCGGAAATTACAATTATTATGTGGCTTGAATCTCCTCATTTTACTTGAATAATAGTATCATAGTTCACTAAAATCCTATTTAGTGTGTTTTCATGTGCTTGTTGCATGAATAAAAATAAGCCCGGCATTTGTAAATTGCAACTGAACTTAAAATTTAGCTGAGAGGTCTCACTTTTCATTATATGTTGATATATTTGTGAAATATTCTCTCTTCATCCTGTAAGTTCACAATATTTCCTCAGTATTTGTTTTTCATGGTACAACATTTTTGTTGAAGTTCCAAATTTTTGCAATTCTAATATATGTTCATAACATAACTTTGAAGATTTCTTAATCTAAGTTACAGAAATCCTATTGCAGAAATATGATTTACATTACCTACTTGTTTTCACTAAATTAACAACTTATTTTCTAAATTCTTCAGGAAAATATTAATGTAAATACGTTGCAGCCTATACAAATATACAAATAAAGTACTTAAAAATAAATGACACCATCTAACAAAGGACACACTTATTTTTGGAAAAATGTCCTTGGAAAAACCCAATTTGGGGAAATCGGTGCAATAGTTCTGAGGGTTTGTATTATTAAGTATATTTATGAATACAATCTAGGGCACCAAATACGGCTCACCCAAGAGAGAAAATCCTGGCAGAAGTACCTCTATCTGGAGACAGATATTTTGGTTAATCTAGCAGGTGAATGAAGAAACCCCACAAGCAACTAGGTTGTCCCGAGTGTTGCGCAGTGATGGCTACAACAAACTCTGCACTGAGACTGAGTCACCCTATCTAGTGGTGCACGTCACCCTCCTTGCGAGCCTTCATGGATTGGAAAATCATCTGTTGAATGGCTACCCGATCTGCCTCACAAAAACCCCAACGCTTCCCTTTCTGGCTTTGTGTCATCCTACTAGGCCTGCATCACCCTTATGGGTCTGTGTCACCCTCTCTGGTTTTGAGTTGCCTCTCCTGGTGTTGCTCAGCCTCTCTGTTATTGTATTCTCGACCTTGGAATGAAGTCCTGCTACTGAACTACCCCTCACTGTTGTTGAATCACTCAAATCTTATCTTCATTCGAGCATTGATCCATCAAAAGAATTCAATCTATAGATTCACTGTGTGTGTTTTCCAACTGACCCTCAAGCCTTCCTTTATACTTTTTATGTTGATGAATCAAAAATCGTGATCTAATCCTTAATCAATGTCTAAGATTAAATTAGACTTGATCCTCGTCACTTACAAGCTTCTCATCCACATGTTAAATTAATTCACTTTAATTATTTAAATTCCCCTAGTTTTAACTTAGAATCCATTTAAAATAATGAATTATTTGAATAAATTTCACTCTGGGTGGAATTTCTCTAAATGATTCCCGGGTCTTGGAGATCTCATGTGTTCTATCGCCTCCACAAAGTTTCGGAGCTAGAGCACATCAAATGCTACCCAAAAATCAATAATAACCAAGTGTGAAATAATAATCCTTACACCAAGAGGATTTAGACCAGTATTTCTGAAATTGACACCTTTTAAGTTTTGAGTTTTACAACTATGGATTTGTGGTTAGCTGGATTACTAATGTAGCCTAGGTATTTTTAATCTTAAAAACACTTGTTTTATTAAGAATAATTGAAATATGATAAAATCTTGTCCTCTTATCTGATTTGTTGCCTTTCTGAGCAAGATGTATGATAACTTCCGGCATTAATTTGTATGTAATCCTTGAAAAAATTATCCCTTTTAGGAGAAGTGTGAAAGTTGATCTTATTGTATTGCTTGATATTGTTTATTTTAAGGTGGTCCAATGAACATGGACACAGAGGGTCTTCCGCTGCGAAGACCCAACCATGTATAAATGGTTATCAGGAACTACATTTATGTGTTGCAGATCACATCAAATTGCTGGGAATAAGGAGAATGTTGCATTATGCAGTGGCAAGGAGATTAAGACAATAAGTAATGTTAGCCAATTATAAACCTTCCATATTATTATAAGCCCTTACGTAACAAAGAGAAGTCAATCCTTCGTTTCCTTATCAACATGTAACATTTCTCTATGGCAAGGTTGGTATCTATTCTCTCGGTGTTGTTTTTTCCAAATACAACGGTGATAATCAGTGAAGGGACTTCTTTTTGAATATTTTATCGGAGGTAAAAGAAGAAAATAATATTACACTATTTGTGTTAATCCTATTTATTGTTGAAGACTTTATAATCTAAAGAAAAAATTATTTGCAATGTTGTTACGATCATTTATTAGAATGTAAAAGTTATGAAGAGTGAAAAAAGGAAAGGTATTTGATAAAAATTCTATAACATTTTTTATTTTCAAATTTCAACGGGTAACAGAGGAGAGGGCACTTTCAGTGGGGCCAAAGGATGGAGGTTCTGGCATGCCATATAAATTGATGTATGGGCATGCAATATCTGTATGGGTTGCATTGTTCATTAAAAAATATCTTGGCAATGAAACAATACCTTGGAGTGTGTTGGTCAATATTTTATTCATTCAATTTTCAATTGTGAAATCATAGAGCTCAATCTCGTGGTGAATTGTTTTGAAATGGGTTAGCAAGTTTAAAATTATTACTAGGTCACATTCTCCTAAGCCACTGAGGCATTTCACTTAGCCACACTACATAGACCTGGAGGATTATATCAAAAGTAGATATATTTGACAAAGACACATGTACCTTGTATAATCTGTGGGAGTTGCTCATTGTCCCTTCCTAGTCTGATTTACCAATGTTCAATTCTTTTGTTTCAGAGCCCAATTGTGGATGTTTTTTTAGCTGGTGGAAGAAAGGGTGCATCCCATACACCTTGCCCCTTGATGTATCAATGGCATGGGACAAGGTACTGGGGGACTACATGTCGGTTGGCTAGAATAATGCACGTCCTTCTTCATTTTCCACTAAATAAAGAAGATGTTGAATGATGTCAAAGGAACATTGATTTACATGATTATAAAATGTTTCCAGGAATTAGGAAACTTCCCATTAAGTGAAGGTAATACGAGGGACAAGCTTGTGCAATGGTGCCATGGTGCACCTGGTATTGTAATGTCTCTTTGCAAGGAAACATGGGTAGGACTTGAAATTTCATGGTTAAGACTAAATGATTAGTTAAGGATGTCTTTGTTACTCATAAAATATGTAGTCTACCATTTATATACCTCTGGAATTTTGACAGGATTTTACATTGAGAAAGAGTTAAAGGTTTATTTTTAGATGTTTCTCATTCTGTATTTAGTAATAAAAGGAATTTTCTTTTTGCCAGCTACTTCCAATGGAACCTGTCTTTCGTCAAGCTGCAATTGAGGTTGGTGAATCAATATGGAAGAAGGGTCTTCTAAACAAAGTTGGACTATGCCATGGAATTAGTGTAGATGCTTACACATTTCTTTTTCTTGCCTTATAACAACTTCCTTTGTTGTGATTTTTGTGAATTACTATTATTCTATGACTATGCATATGCAGTCTACAACACTTAATTTATCTCTCTTACCTAGGAAGTCTATGCTCTAGTTTTTTTATGGGTGAGAAAACATATTTTAGTCACTAATTACAACATTTTGTGCAGAAATTAGCAAGTATTACAACCATTGAGATGAACTAAACAACTAGAATGCCACATATAATCAAAGAAATAATAAGGAACACATAAACACAAGACAATGATTTATCATGGTGAACCATTGGCATGAAAACTCAAGCATTAAAGGTTAGAGACGCTCTGTTTTACTAACATACCTGATACATTGCAAAATATAGAGATTTCACTCACTGTGGAGAATTTTTTTTATTAAGGTTGGAAATACAAAAAGTGTGGTCTATTCTAGAAGTCCTATAGAAATGGCTTCTCATCTACTTTGCAATGTACTTGTTGGATCATTTGGGATACACTAAGGTTATATCTATGCTGCACACCAAAAAAACCCTTGATCACTGGCCGTTTCAGTAATGACGTGCAAGTTGATCGCAGTATCAACTGAGGTGACTATCGGTGGTTGTAGAAATAGGTTTATGTTGCCTCTAGGGAATGTGTGATGTGGAAAATATACTGGGCTGTTATTATCTTTTAACATACATAAACTGACTGTGCAATATTAAACCTTTCACATAATTCGCCACATTCAAAAAAACACATTATGCAATGTCATAAACTGCACTGTTATAACACGCAATTATAACAACTACTTCACAACATTGATATTAAGAAAGTAGATAAGAAACACATATCAACGCAGATTATCATCACAAAACTTCTTCTTTTCTATTAAGATGAATATTTTAAGTACATTCAGCTCTCTGACTTGTGCACACAGCTACAGGTGGTCTACGCGCAAAGCTATAGACTCTTCCAAGGTCTCCGCACACTCAGCTGCAGACCCTTTCCTTCGCTACAAAGATAGATACAAAACTAGCATGTAACCATATAACTTACAATCACATATTTTCTACTTATAACATAGCATTAAATCAATTTATATAGTATTACATCATTACAAAACCATGGTCCAAATACCATGGGATAAGAAAAATAAAATAAAATCTAACCCAAACCTGTTACAAAAGGAGGGGCTTCAACCCACCCCAAAGCCCCCAAGATATCACACGGTATATCCAAAATGTTGTGTTGCACGGTATAATTCGTGCACTACTCTTTAAAATGTAGAGACTTAGCCAAAATCGAGGCCAAGTTGGCCTGCGCCGAACATGCCCCCAACACTCACATGTGACTCATCCTAAGTCACTCAGCTACTTTTCTCTTTGATATTTGAATCTATGTTATTTTAGGCGGTGTTGAACTTTCGCATCACCTCTATGACCTGCTTCTCCTGACTATGTACTTCCTCCAAAAGTGCCTTTGTGATTGGTCCCGCAGTCTTCTTCAATGCCACCTCTTATTGTTGTCAAAGCTCTTACAGCTTACTGTCCACCTGTTGCGAGAACTGCAGATCCTCATCCTGCCATGGTTGAGTTATCTTCTCCAAAAAAATTTCTTCCTTCCTTATTTCTTCAATCTGATTCTGAATTTCCTTGCCTTCACTGATCCTTCTAAGCTTCTATGAAATAGGAAGTTCTTCGATGTTATCTTGATCTCCTTCAACTTCTTCTACTTCTGTTGGATATCCTCCTATCTTCTGTATATTTGGATCTTCCTACAAAAAAGTAAAAATCTGCAAGGTCTCTTCCAGTAGTTTTCCACAGTATGTTACTATCACAGAGAAGCCTGCCACTTCATTCTTCAGGTTGATATCCCTTTGCTCCCATACATCTGGTGGCGTGGTTGGATGTAGCTTCATTTGCAGATCACTGATCTTGAGATCATACTCAAACTGTACTTCGGAAGCCTTCTTCTTGGATTCCTTTACTACGAGGCTGAGCTTCATGACCTTGTATTCTACAGGCTCCTCCTCGTGGAAATCCATGTCTGGAACATCCCTGCAAGTGGCTTTTACCACTTCTTTCAGCCTTTGCTATTGGTATTCTGCCTGGTCGTTCTCCTTGATTTCCTAATCGAGTTGTTTCTTCAACGCAACTCACTCTTGTTCTATGTGAATATTTAATTTCCATGTGTGATTCTCCCACTCCTTTAGCTCATTTACAATACCTTCATGGACTTCATGCAATATTATAATGGGAAGTGCTGCAAGGTTTATATTGACCTTATCCCAATTTTTCGCTTGCTGTTTTGCTTCAGCTGCATGGAACTGCAGATCTCCGATAGGTATCTGCATGAGACTCATCCCAGATGTTGTTTCTATCAATATATCTAGGTGGAATGGTTGGATTATTAGTGTTGATTGTCTAGGTGTATATGCTAAGAGCTTTAGCTCTACAGCGCTCTGCTCAACCCCTGTCAGGATTGTGTCGCAATAATCATCGATTTTTCCCTATGATTACTCTGCCACTTCTTGAAATTTCTCCCCGATTTCATCTATGTCCCCATCAGTAAGGACCAAGGTCATTACGCCTTCGACTTATCAACCTTCTGCTTCTTATTAATCCTTTGGTAGAATTCGTTGTGCATCTTCCTTTTTCCCTTATTTGTCGTTGTCTTTTCCTTATCCTGTGTATCGCCTTAGAGAGGATCTGTGCGTTCAAGAGGATCTGGGTGACTCCCATCATGCTCTGACTCTTGATATTTCTCCTGCTCTTCTTTTTCCTTGTCTTTTCCACTCAGGCCCCCATGCTTTGATGTTTCTTCATCCATCTGACTATCCTATTCTCCTTCCTTTGCCACAGTCATCCATTCTATGAGCCACTGTTGTATGAATGTAGCGAGATCATATTCGGTGACTAAGTATGGCAGAGGATTCCATGTCTTCATCATATCCT
Organism: Pinus albicaulis; assembly: GCA_034641835.2. Taxonomy (NCBI): domain Eukaryota; kingdom Viridiplantae; phylum Streptophyta; class Pinopsida; order Pinales; family Pinaceae; genus Pinus; species Pinus albicaulis. The sequence goes on along the minus strand of CM076569.1, from coordinate 343,092,322 downwards.
TCCTGGCCCGTACATATATTTTATGGAAGCCCACCTTGAACCTCACAACTATGTTATATTACTAGTACAAGCTTGGTGATAGCCGAGGATGCTAGTTCACCACCATATGTAGGTCTATGTGGTCCAATACAATGAAACTTGGTTCTCCTGTACTCTCGATGACTCAGTAGAATTCTACAACGAGGCATACCGCGTTTCTTTGCACACATCTTCTTCTACAGGAGTAAATTGTGATTCCTAGGGTTCTTTCCATGCCATTAGTGCGATGATCAAAATCAGCCATGCGTGAAAGGTCGAACCTTTCTCCTGGGCTTCGCAGAATTCCTCCAAAAAATTGTGAATGTATTCCTTAAAATCTATGACCACCACACTGGAAAATATAGTAGGTGCATTATTCATCCCAAAAGGCATCATTGTATACTGATATGAGTCCCATTCTGTAGAAAAGGTGGTCTTGTGTCGATATTCAGGTGCAATTCTGATCTGATGATATCCTAAAAATCCATCTGTAAATGAATAGGCTTCCTGACCTCCCACATTATACAATACTTCATTTGTGAAAGGAGTTGGAAAAGGATCATGTAAGCATGTATCATTCAACTCCCTTAGGTCTACACATATCTTCATCTCTCATTTTTTCTTCTTTTCCTGCACCACCATAGGACTTACCCATTCTGACTCTTTGACAGGTTCAATAATCCGTGTTGTTATCATCTTATCCAGTTATAGCTTCACTTTTTCCTTGTACTTTGGGTTCAACCTATAAGGTATCTACTTGACTGGCTTCACATCAAGTTTCAAGGGAATCTTCATGACTCCCAATCTCCTAATATTCCCTTCATATCTGAAAATTTAGTGGGAAAGAGTTCTTGATATTCATGCAGTATTTTTGTGACTTTTCTTACTGTCTCCTCATCTCAGTAATCTCCTACTATTGAAAACTTAGGCTCGTCCTTTGATCCAATGTTCACCTTCTTGGTCTTTAATGATTTTGTGATATCTAGCATATCTGTATTTGGTCCATGCACTTCGCGGTTCCCTTATGTTTCTATTATTTCGATTTTTTGGGGGTCTTATTATTCTTTTACAGTAATATTATATCATTCCAGTGCATACTCCATCCACATAGCCCAATTATTTTTCTTCCATGTCACTGTGGCTACACCTTCTAAGATATTCTCCTTTACTACCTAAAGGGCTGAATCTATGTCTAGACATTCATCTTCAAAGTTGAATGTTAGTATAAACCCATCAACGAAGTCTACCCAGTTCATAGTACCATGTCACAGTTCTGTTTCTAGGTACCAATTCATAGGAATTGTCTCCAATGTGTGAATAAATCCATGTACCCATTATTGTTGTGGAATATCCTTCCATGTTGTAGTGCATAGCTAGATATGCTTTCTTGGGTAATTTTATCCATCATATTTATTATATATTTCTATTTCCACTTGTACTTTAACCTGGTCCACATTAATATTCAACATACCTGCTGTTGTCAAGATAAATCCCCTCTACAGACATAGGCTATCTCTCTAGCCCTAGAGTAGGTATAGAAACATGAGACTCTTTCTCACATAATATTTCTTAACTAATGCTTACAATGAAATGAGGAAAGAGACATAAATACCTTTTTCCAATCATTATCTTTGGATCCATTGATGGTGACCTCGATCCACGATCCTTGTAGGCCCACTTCCTGCTACTGATGGCATGCAAATACCTGTGGATGATCAAGAGACAACAATAAACGTGATGCAATACATAATAAACGTAAACATTAGCTATATAGCAGACCAAGGAGTACCAAAATATTTGCATAACCATGTATACAAATATAGAAATAAAACATTAGATGTTATTATTGATAAATCACAAAATGCGAGCTTACAACTAGGGCTTGATGTTGGAGGCATCCTTATGTGAAAATTCCGAGTCCTTCACCTAGCTTAAAAGCATTCCTTCTCCCATGCACTTATGCTTAATCATGATTCTAGCATGCAAAGGGATGAGATTTCAGATGAGTCTGACAATGATCAACCCAGCTCTAAACTTGGGAGAATGAGGGATGTGAATTTATAGCAAGGGAGAGGAGGTTGGGAGCCCATGAAAGGAGGAGGAAGGCCCACTTTCTAAGGGATGATCCCCCATGGATGAGATCAAGGCTCTAAAATGAGATATCTTGACCTTGTCATCTCTGTCCAACAACCAAATCATCGTCCTTGAGCTTCTAGAGGTCGAAGCTTCTCCTCCATTTGAGGAATCACTACGAGAAAGGGGTATTCAAAATTGCGGGTCCCCCCTCTGCTTGCTCAAACCATTAGGGTTTTAACCTGGACCCCAGCGAGTTCATATCCCTCAAGGCCCCAGGCCCGATCGCATCATGTTGACCATTCTAGGGTTTGGTGAAACCCTAACTTATCCAGAATGATCTCCTCTCTCTTTCAACCTACCTCATACCTCCCAGAAGTACCTTCACCATTGATTTTTAGGCATTCTATTTGGGTTCTCCATCGAGATCAGGTGGTCACATGTTAATTATTTTTAAATTGAGAGACATCATTCTCTAATGATAGCCATGTGAAACTAATAAAATCATTAAACTGCCAAGCCTTCAACTAGTTTCTCAGTTTAAGAATTGTATGTCCAAGTAATATGCTTCAAAATAACTTGCTTTTGTTATTTATATGAATCCTTATATGTGCCTCAAGTAGGAGGATTTCTTTCAACCTACTTATGAACTTGTCCAATAAAATCATGGTCTATGCTCTTGTTTCGTCCTTCGCAGGTCTTTTTTGGCTACGTATTAAGGAGCATGAATCATGGTAAAGTCATTTATTACTGTCCCACTGTAAAGCGTGGTCTCAAAGGGAGTTATAAACTGGCCTTCAGTCACCACAGAGAAAGCTGGAAGAAGGAATATATGAAACCCCCGACTTAATTTTCATCGTTGGTAGCAGAGTTGCATGTGCGTCGTTTGAAACATCAGATGGAATTTCCAAGAGTTGCACTCAATCTGCAATATGGACAATCCGCGTGCCGTAGAACAAGTTAGATAGAGTGCACTTGAAGATTTCCAGTTGCGTCCAGGAAAGGGAAACCTCCAGAAATCTTGCTTCATAAATAGTGTGAGCCCTGCAAAACACTTAGATCATAGGTAAACCGGGGCCAAGGATATGTATCATCGCCCTGAACTCAATCACCTGAGCTTTATGATAGTCCGCGCATAGAGTCATCGCAGGCACCACTGCTCCTAACCTCACGAAGGCAAAATCAGCCAACAACAAGCGATACAACTCATGTCTTCACGCTAGCTTTGGTTAGACGTGACCATGCGACCTTCATAAGGTGCAACCAGTCGTAGGGTCACACCACGACACAACAGGGGAGCTCATAGAATATGTGAACTTGCGACCTTTCCTCTGCTGGTCTTAGTAAAATGTGACCCGTCCTCAGACGTGACCATGCGACCTCCATAAGGTGCGACCAGTCACTGGGTCACACCACGGCATAGCAGGGGAGCTCACAGAATATGTGACCTTGCGACCTTTTCTTTTTTGGTTTTAGTAAAATGCGACCCCTCCTCACATGTGACCATGCGACCTATATGAGCCCCGACTAGTCACAGGGTCGCATCATGGCCAAGCAGCAGACCTCGCAGATTATGTGACCTGGCGACCACTCCCTTGCTGGTTTTAGTGAAGTGCGACCTCCCCTCAAATGCAACTATGCAACCTGCATAGAGCACACTCTGTCATGTAGCCTCCACTGGTGCTTCGCTCGAACGCTTCAACGATAAATGATTATGTAAACAAAATATATAAAACCGATGTTATGGACAAGTGCCCTAGCGCATGAACTATGATGACGTACTTGTAGAAGGGTATATAGGGCTATGTTGAAATAACCATATTGCATTAAAGGCACTCACACAACTTATAGGTTACAAAGCATATGAAAAGGGGAAACAAATGAGAGGAGATTACCATCACCAAAGATAAATGGAAACTAGGCTAAGCAATCACAATACTTGTAGCTCAAAGGCTGTGGATCCTTACTCATTCGATTATTATTTGTGATATATTATGTTCAAGCCCATTAAAGCATGCTCAAAATTCATATTGATTCCTTATGTATCGTTCTGTGTGCTTGCAGGATTCAAGTGATGGATGGGAACGAGGCAAAGGTATCATCTAGTTTTCAGAGCAATATACCTTTGATTTCTCAAGACCAAGGGTCTATGTTTAATGATTTTCTCGTTTGAAATAGCAAGCCCATGGGCAAGGACCATAGCAGGGTAACTGGGAAAATATAACTCATAACAACCACATTATTTAGCAGCATCGCTACATAGAAGGTAGAAGGGTGTGTGGGAAAAGCTAGGGTTTTCCTTGGCAAGCAAGGTAGATCCTTACAAAACTCGAAGAACCTCACTACGCGCTTAATGGAACATCTATCACCAATCCATTCACACAAGACTGGTACTAGGGAAAGGCATCATGTTCTGCAAGGGATGAGCTCCCCAAAAGGAGAAGAATAGAAGGAATTTCCCTAGGTCGCAACCTCCCAGGTCGCAACTAGCCTCAGGTCGCAGATGACCGCAGGTCGCAGGTCATAGGTCACAGAAGACCTCAGGTTGCAGGTCGTGAATGGCCCAAGTTGGAATCCAGCCCAACAGTCGGGAAGACCAAGAGTCAAGGGCACCTCAAGAGTCATCTTAGCCTATATGTACAACTTCAGGAAAGGATACAAGGGAATTTTAGCTCTGCAATTAAAGCCAAGATGAGACAGTGAATTGGTGCTTGAGAGCTAAAGGCACTCAACTCTTGGTATCAAGTAGAGAGAGATGTAGCGAGGCTAGGGTTTTGGGTATTATGCATTGAGATAAATAACCCATGTTCCACTATTTGGTTTTTACGAGTTGTAAATATGTATTTGATGTTGCAGCAACATTAATAATATATTCTCTTTTCCAGCATTGATTCATGTGCTTGCTTGTGGTGATAGTACTAGCTATATAATATTTTACTATTTTGTACGTGTGCTTTCATGCATGCAATTTATTATGAACTATTTCATAGTGGCTGCATGTACGTTTGCTCTTGAATCAATGTTTCTTTGTTCCTTTCCATGTCAGTGATCTATTGTGAACTACTTTGTAATTAAATTCTGGCATGTTTCCCTTTATGTATGTCTAACTGGTTTTTTCGACTCATCGATCCCACTCACGACGTACCCTCTTTTATTTTTCTGCTTAGACTTGCTTGTATCTTTGTTTGTGGTTCGTTAATCTTGGGATGATTTTGTTTCACTGATTGGTCATTTCACCTTTACCTCTGCTTCATCATCTTCTCATCCGACAACCAAGAGTGGAAACACTTATGGCGGAAATCGGACCCACATACTGGATGGGGCTCCTATTGCAAACAGTGTGAGGTCTAATTGGGACCTTTCACTGGGGAGACCCCCTTGTTGTCGGTAGTACAATTTTTCCCGTCAACAAATTGGTGCTAGAAGGAGGGCCAGATGACAAGCTGAGCCCTTAGAGCCTGCAATTAGTTTCATATCTGTAAATGGATCATCCCCAAATCATTCTCACGATATGTTTATTGGATTTATCTAGTTCTTGATGCTCAATCCTCGATGAACCTCTGTATCACTTGTCCCAGTTAAAATTTGATGGTGAGAACATAGTTTACATAACCGAGCACCTTTCGTATTTCTGTGAGTTTTGTGAACGTTAGGAAATTGACGATGAGGAGTTGGCTTGTGTGCTTTTCTCCCTCACTCTCAAAGGTCGCGTTAAGAAATGGTGTCACACATTGTCGGTAGCTTCCATCCATTCGTTCGAGCATCTCACCAGTGAATTACAATAAGCTTTTCACAGGTACGATTTTCAAAATGTATTAACAAGGTTAAATGATATTAGAATGGAACCTCAAGAACCTCTAGAGGAGTTTTCTATCAGATTTGTTCATTTTTGTTTTGAGTTCCCTGAAATGGATGTTGATTGGACATATTTAATTGAACAGTTTCGATAGGTGGTTTTCGTTTCCCTAGAACACTTTCAATCGGTAACCAAGCCCGATCCCAATGTTTTTTATGATGATCCTCAAGTTGCCAGTTGTTCAAACTCTGTCCTTAATGTTTCCTTGTCTATCTCCCTGAGTCCAGAATACATTTAGGCCTCCAAGAAGAGTATTACTATTTGTGACATTCTTTTTCCTCGTCTCGAATTGCCGTGCAATGGAGTGTTAGTCGCAAAATTTTTGAGTGATGATGGATGTGGACAAGAAAATAAAACCTGTTGTACCACCCCTAAATTTTTCATGCACCCTGTCAAATCAAAGCTTGAAAACCATATTTTCCTAACATATCTCTGTGTTAATGAAACATATCTCGAGTCCACTGAACTTTTACCTGGGCACAATTCTAATCTCAATCACATACTGATACTAAATTGAGTCTTGTTCCGGATAAAGTTGATTTCCCTACAAAATCATTAGACCGTCATGGGCATGTAGGATCATTGGCCTTTCTAGATGAAACTGATGTGGGAGATGAAGATCCTTGTATGGTTGATACCCCCACATCTGAATCATTTCATCCATTATTCCCTGATTTATTTCGTGAGTCTGCCACACCAATAATTTCTTCAAGTAATTCAAAGTTGTCCTATACTAGTGTTGACGACAATCACGAACACGCGAGTGGTGTTTCAAAATCACATTACAAAATTGATGAATCTCTTATGTCTGATATTTGTCATCTGAAATATTTAAACATCCAAAAGAGTGACTGCCTATCTCGGCAACCTCAAGATGTTTCTTTTATTGATTCATCCCAACTGTTAACCCCAAGGGAGCCTAACATGCTAGGTACCCAACCTGATCAAATTGATGGCTCCAATGATCGCTACTTATCTAAAAACATATTCACTCATGCCTCTGAGAAATTTCATTCACATCTATCTATCAACCATATGAAGCCACCGAAATTCGATGATCTGCTTTGTGATGATTCAGGGACCCATCAGGATATCGAAGCAATTCAACTTCTGCTGGTAGTTATGTCAAGTTCTTACGATCTTGATGATACCCCTGAATCAAGTCAAACTAGGGTTTCTAGAATTAGGGTTTCTTAAATGATGGTTCCCATGTATCACACTCCTCTCAACATAACCGCGCCGGGTGTCAGCTCATCTAGGAAAGCCTTCCATTTGAGTGATGTTTCTCTGAGCACATATTTCTATCCTCTAACAGCTGGTATGCAACAACTGATATACCCTAATTTATTCACTGGAAGAAAAACACCAGTCATTGTATCTAATCTTTTTGGTTGTTTCCTAGCCAGTACCAATTGCATTCAAGCACAAGCATGTGATGTCTTGAAAACCTCTCTATTGCCTGAAGATTTTCTGGTCAATTCATCCCATCCTGGGAAATCTAATGAATCTAATACATTGGATGGTCAATCTGTTAGTTTGCAAACATTTGGCTGAATTAATAATAATCCCACTGACGGTTGTCCAATCACCACAAATAATGATCACATTCATTTGTCAGTTGATCTCATGAAACCATTGAAGTTTGGAAGCCCCTTGCTCGAAGGTCCAGATTTTGTCCAGGATGGTGAGGCATTTTAGCCTCCGCTGAAAGTTACTTTGGATTCTCACATCCTCGATGAAACCCAAGGACAACTACTAATTAGGGCTTTCAAAATTAGGGTTTCTGCACTTGGATTCACGATCACATCTAATTCGCTTGGAAGATGCTTATTTTTTCCATTCCATCAAATTAATCATCCTCGACATCATGATGAGATTCCCAGCAGGTTTGAGGGATCCCATTTGATGAATATACCTACAAATAGATATCTTACCCAACTTCCATTGGACCTAGGGTTGTGCGTGAATGGATGTATGTCATTTATTAATGATTTTAGGTTTCAAGTGCATATTTCTGTGTATCGGGATGAAAGTGCAATTCAACTTGAACAATCCATTTTGGTACATTCTCTGGTAAGTAGCCATGACCTTCTTGTTGTTTCACATGATTTTTAGGTAAGTCTTGTTGTCGGTGCACAATTTTGGATGGTAGTTCTGATATCGAACATTTATTTTCTTGTAGGGCGGGAGCTAATGTGGTGGCTGCACTAGAAAGCTGATTTCACATAACCTAACCGCCTCTCTAGTTAAATTAGGGTTTTAGGTTTATGCTAGCTAGGATCTGTTAATAAAATTTTGTTAGTTCAAGTTGTTAATTAGGGTTTACTTGCTAAGTTTTTCTTTATGGTTTAAAATTATGTTTGTTGTCTTTTCTTACAGTCAGTAACTTTATGCATTTTCCATTTTGCACTCATGCTCTATCAGTTTGCTTATTGATGCATTATATTCAAGTAATCGCTGCATGTTCTTTGCCTTATTTTTCCACCTGCAACTAATTGATCTTTCCTGCACATGGCATTGCATTGCGTCATAAGACTCGTCTGTTGCATCACGTTGTACACTTGCCTCCTCGCTTCATATGCATTGGGTGTTGACCTAGCTTGGGTTGTTTCTGTATATTGTATTCCACTGCATGAGCCCTCATTAAACCTAGAGCATTAAAACCCTTGGTGCCCCGACTAGACTCCTTACTTCTCCCTGTACATGTTTGAAGCCAGATGGGTTGCTTTCACCTCTCTGCATGCATCAAAACCCTAATGATCTTTCATGCTTTATTTTCCATAACTGCTGAAACCCTAACCCTATTGTTTGTGTGAGGTTGTGGTGGTTTCCCCAAGAGGAAAATTCTCTCAGAAAATGTCATCAAGGTCACATTATCGACATTATTCCTACGATTCTAATTCATCAACTAGGGAGATACGAGAAGGTTGTTTATGGGGAACCCTAATGAGTTTGAATGGCCTATACCTACAACCTCAACATTGTGCCCGGCATGGTCTTGAATATCTTAATGATCTATTTTGCACGTTTCTCTTGTGGGTGGTAGATGGGATGTGAAGTCTTGGCATTAGGGAAAACCCAAATCAAAATATATTTCAGTTTCTGTCAAACAAGAAACAACCTCTCTTGCCCATAAAATAAGTTGGGATCCCTCATCCGACCACACAAAATAAGTGCCACGAGCACATGAAAATAAGTGCTACAAGCACATGAAAAAAATAAGGGTAAAGGATTGAGAAAGGCTTCCTGTGCAGAGAGGTAACCCAATGACTCCTCCAGGGTACTGACCAGGCTCGCTGGCAGCGGAGCAATGTTTTTGATTTCTTGAAGTGACTCCACTGGGGTACTGTCCAGGCCTGCTGGTAGCGGAGAATCACTAGAGACTTATTTTAAAATTCTGAATATAATAAGCCCGCTTCCTTGCTATCTACATCATTATCAAACTACTGGCATTCGCGAAATTCCGCTTTGACATTTTTTGATTAACAAGACCTAATAGAGGCACAAGGATTGGGCACATCTGTAAAGGTCAAAGTAATACAAAGGGTACCCATAGAACCTATTCAATATTCCCTTGTATCACTATCCAGACTCAAATTATTGTTTGGACGTTGACAGAGATGTTGAATTCTACTAGTGGCTTGCTATTTGTTGTAGCTGCTACAACATCACCCCAAAATTGTGGGGGGTATTCAAAATTTTGGGTCTCCTCTCTGCTTTCTCAAACCATTAGGGTTTTAACCTGGACCCTAGCGAGTTGGTCTCCCTCAAGGCCCCAGGCCTGATTGCATCATGCTGACTATTCTAGGGTTTGACGAAACCCTAACTTATCCAAAATGATCTCCTCCCTCTTTTAACCTACCTCATACCTCCCAGAAGCACCTTCAACATGGATTTTTAGGCATTCTATTTGGATTCTCCATCGAGCTAGTGGTCACATGCTAATTATTTTTAAATTGAGAGACATCATTCTCTAATGATAACCATGTGAAATTAGTAAACTCATTAAACTACCAAGAATTCAGCTGGTTTCTCATTTTAAGCATTGTATTTCCAAGTAATATGCTTCAAAATACCTTGCTTTAGTTATTTATATGAATCCTTATATGCGCCTCAAGTAGGAGGATTTCTTTCAACCTGCTTATGAACTTGTCCGATAAAATCATGGTTTATGCTATTGTTTAGTCCTTTGTAGGTCTTGTTTGGCTACGTATTAAGGAGCATGAATCATAGTAAAGTCATTTATTACAGTGGCGATGGCTACTAAAACCCAAGCTATCAGATATGGCTCCAAAATAACGATATAGGCATCAAGCCACGACTCGCGTAAATGGAAAATCCAGCAAAGGTGAGCTGGGATTATAGCGCAAGATCATGTCTCTCATGCCGCATCACATGAAGCGCATGTTTCCCAAGCATTCCATCGAGGCAGTTTCCTCACGCACTAGTGTTAGTTTTGTTTCTACACGCAAACAAACGGTAGCGCCAACCACCCGAGGGATGGAGGAGCACCAGAAAATCACTGCATCGATTACTAACCTGATTTGTCCCACTGTAATGCATGGTTTGAAAAGGAGTTATAAACCAGCCTTTAGTCACCGCAGAGAATGATGGAAGAAGGAATATATGAAACCCTCGACTTATTTTTCATCGTTGGTAGCAGAGCTGCATGTGCATCATTTGAAATGTCAGATGGTCCTTCCAAGAGTCGCACTCAATTTGCAATATGGAAAATCTGCGTGCCGCAAACTAGGTTAGACAGAGCGCACTTGAAGATCGCCAGTTGCGTCTAGGAAAGGGCAACCTCTAGAACTCTTGCTTCATAAATAGTGCAAGCCCTGCACAACACATAGATCGCAGGTAAACCAGGGCCAAGGATATGTATCATCACCCCCAACTCAATCACCTGAGCTTTATGAAAGTTTGTCATAGAGTCATCGCAGACACCACTACTCCCAACCTCATGAAGTCAAAATCAGCCAAAAAAAAGCGATACAACACATTTCCTCACACTAGCTTTGGTCAAACGTGACCATGCGACCTCCATAAGGTGTGACCAGTCGCAGGGTTGTACCACGGTGCAACACGGGAGCTCACAGAATATGCGACCTTGTGACCTTTCCTCTATCGGTCTTAGTAAAATGCGACCCCTCAGATGCGACCATGTGACCGTCATAAGGTGCGACCAGTCGTTGGGTCACACCATGGCACAACTGGGGAGCTCACGGAATATGCGACCTTGCAACCTTTCTTCTACTGGTTTTAGTAAAATGTGACCCCTCCTCAGATGCGACCATGCGACCTCTATGAGCCACGACCAGTAGCAGGGTCGTATCATGACCAAGCAGCGGACCTCGCAGATTATGCGACCTATTGACCAATCCCTTCCTAGTTTTAGTGAAGCACGACCTCCCCTCAAATGCAACTGTGCGACCTGCATAGAGCACACTCTGTCTCATAGCCTCGACTGGTGCTCCACTCGAACACTTCAACGATAAATGATTACGTAAACAATACATATAAAACCCATGTTATGGACAAGTGCCTTGGCGCATGAACTATGATAACGTACTTGTAGAAGGGTATATACGGCTATGCTGAAAGAACCATATCGCATTAAAGGCACTCACACAAATTATAGGTTAGGAAGCATATGAAAAGGGAAAACAAATGGGAGGAGATTACCATGATCACCAAAGATAAATGGAAGCTAGGCTAAGCAATCACAATACCTACAACTCAAAGGTTGTGGATCCTTACTCATCCAATTATTATTTGTGATATTTTATGTTCAAGATCATTAAAGTGTGTTTAAACTTCATATTGATTCCTTATGTATCGTTCTGTGTGCTTGCAGGATTCAAGTGATGGATGGGAACGAGGCAAAGGTATCATCTAGTTTTCAGAGCAATATACCTTTGATTATTCAAGACCAGGGGTCTATGTTTATCAATTTTCTCATTTGCAATAGCAAGCCCATGGGCAATGACCGTAGTAGGGTAACTGGGAAAATATAACTCAAAACAACCACATTCTTTAGCAGCATCGCTACACAGAAGGAATAAGGGTATGTGGGAAAAGATAGGGTTTTCCTTGGCGAGCAAGGGAGATCCTTACAAAACTCGAAGAACCTCACTATGGGCTTAATGGCACATCTATCACCAATCCATTCGCACAAGACTGGTACTAGGGAAAGGCATTATGTTATGCAAGGGATGAGCTCCCCAAAAGGAGAAGAAAGAAGGAATGGCCCTAGGTCGCAACCTCCTAGGTCATAACTAACCTCAGGTTGCAAATGAATTTAGGTGACATTTCTTAGATGACCCAAGGTTGCAGGTCGTAGATGACCTAAAGTTGCAGGTCACAGATGACCTCAGGTCGCAGGTCGCGAATAACCCAAGTGACAAGCCAGCCCAATATTCGGGAAGACCAAGAGTCAAGGGCAACTCAAGAGTCATCTCAGCCTATACATACAACTTCAGGAAAGGATACAAGGTACTTTTAGATATGCAATTGAAGCCAGGATGAGACAGTGAATTGGTGCTTGAGAGCTAAAGGCACTTAGCTCCTGGTATCAAGTAGAGAGAGAGGTAGCGAGGCTAGGGTTTTGGGTATTATTCATTGAGATGAATTTCCCATGTTCCACTATTGGGTTTTGACAAGTTGTAAATATGTATTTGATGTTGCAACAACATTAATAATATATTCTCTTTTCCGGCACTGATTCATGTGCTTGCTTGAGGTGATAGTACTAGCTATCTAATATTTCACTATGCTGTACGTGTGCTTTCATGAATGCAATTGGTTATAAACTAATTCACAATGGTTGCATGTATGTTTTATCTTGAATCAATATTTATTTGTTCCTTGCCATGTTAGTGATCTATTGTGAACTATTTTTCAATTAACTTCTAGTGTGTTTCCTTTCATGTATGTTTGACTGGTTTTTTCGGCTCACCGATCCCACTCACGGCGTACCGTATTTTATTTTATTTCTTAGACTTGCTTGTATCTTTGTTTGTGGTTCGTCAATCTTGGGCTGATTTTGCTTCACTGATTGGTAATTTCACCTTTGCCTCCACTTCATCATCTTCTCATCCGACAACCAAGAGTGGAAACACTTATGGCGACAGTCGGGCCCACATACCGGATGGGGCTCCTATCCCAATCGGCGTGAGGTATAATTGGGACCTTTCACTGGGGAGACCCCCTTGTTGTCGGCAATACAATTTCCCCCGTCAACAGGTGCTGACAGCATTGGGCCAGAACTGTGAAAATGACATCAGCGCGGTCATGGCTCCAGGAAGAGAGCTAACCGAAGAAACTAGGAATTTATCCAGGTTGCTTCAGTAATCTTTCAAGGAAGTCTTCCTTGGATCTTCAAGGGGATATGTTAGCATATTTCTTGATGATGGAAACATTTCACAGTGATGAATTTGTCAAAAAGGTCTTACAGACATGTTTAAAATTCCATTTATGTTAATGTGTGAAATAAATCGATACGTTTGTGAATTAACATAAATAACAAAACATAAAGCCAAATATGAACAGACATAAACAAATAATACAATATTTGATTACGGAGTTCACCAAAATCTCCTTGGCTACCTCTCTAGGTTGCTTCTCAATCAGTAAACCGATCTTATTAGGCTTAAAATGTGCACTTATAGTAGTGACCTCAAAAGAAGAGGTTTAGATTTAGAAAAGGACAACATAATCAAAATCAGCACGAAAAATCATGAAATTTGAATATAAATTTGACCATATTTGGACCAGGTGACCTTTGGACCTCCCAAAATCCAATCTCCACCTGCAACTCTGCCAGATTTGGAGGAATCTTCCAATCTGGGGAAATCCCACTGGTTGTAGCGGAGGTCTACTAACTTATGCGCGCTCCTGGTTCCTGCACTTTAAAATATAATTCCGTTCTCCAGTCTACACAACAAAGCACTTGGGCGCAATGGTTAAATAGGCCAAATGGGGGAGAGAAGGTCGGGTGTTTGACTCCCCTCGACCCCGAATGGTGGCACATATCTTGTCATATCCCATTGAATATGTGATACATATATTATTTTAAGGTTGTAAACCTTATTACTTTGTTGTTTTGCATTGTTATATCGATATAATATATATTATAAGGTTTTTAAAACCTTATCCTCTGCGTGTATTATCCTTGCACCGTTATATATGTGTGTGTGTGTGTGTGTGTGTGTGTGTGTGTGTGTGTGATCCTCATCACATTGTTGTTGCGATTTAATCCAAATTTCATATGATAAGGTTAACAACCTTATCACATTCCTCCATATGAATATTATCTGTTATTTAATGTGATGTTTAATATATATCATACGTATGTTGATAGGGTGGTGGAACTGCCAACTATGGCGGTCTTTGTCCCCCATTTAATGTTGTCTCCAACTTTAATTTAACCATAATATAATTTCATCTGCCTTCCAAACATGAACTATCTAGTGGATTTATGGTTAGCCAGCTTTCATGAAGCCGTTGCTGGATTTGGAGGCCAAGGTTTCAATTCCCTTAGACCCCTTTTTTTGCAAAAACTTCAACGGAGCATAGAGTTCACATATGATGTCCATTTTACGTGATGCTTACGGCGTTGGGTGTGTATCTTTGAGAAATTCATTGTCGAACCAAGTGCTGACACATTTGAAGCATTTTGAATATGAGTGTTTGCGTTGATCCACCTGGATCACTCCTTCCCACTGAGAAGATTTTGGACCACCAAAAGTTGGTTTTATTTTGGAAACAACAAAGGATATGATTCCTTCACTCTCCATGTTTCTATTCATCAAGCCTTGCTAGGATTTTTACCTTTGAGTCTGATGCGAAAGTATTCCACATCTCTGCATCTTGAAGTTCTGGCCCTTTTGTCCAAAATTACATCCTCCTGAAGTTAATTCATGTATTCTAGAGCGAATTCTTCTATGGACGGTACTTGAATTCATTCTTCTTAGTCATCGATCATAGAAGGCTCATAAAGGTGAAAATTTTTCACATTTATGATGGAATAAATTTCCATATAAGGTGACAAGTCTAAACTAAAAGCGTTATTACCAATCTTGTCCAAAATTTTGAAAGGATCATATCTGATTGGTTTTAACTTTTTACCTTCACCTTGAAGTATTTCCTTGCTGACGTGTAATGAAACTTGATCACCCACCTTGAAGTTAAGATCCACCCTATGCTGATCATGTATTGCTTTGTACTATGCCTGGCTCTTCTGAAGCTGTTCTTGGACTGCTTGCTGTATCAATTAAATTTGTTCGATGAAGTGACTAGCTTTGTCCTTCTCACTTCGCCCATTTGTTACAACATCTTTGCCAAAGATAAATTCCAAAGGATACTTAGGTAAATACCCAAAACAAGTCTCGAAAGGAGATAGCTGAGTAGAAGAGTGCTTTGCTTGATTGTATGCATGTTGTATGTAAGGTAGATGTTTGTCCCAAAGTTTTGGATTCTTGTTGTTGTATCCTCGAAGAAATTGAACCACCATTCTATTGACTGACTCTGTATGTCCCTCTATCTACGGATGAAATATTGTGATCTTCTTCAATTTTGTGTCCATGAATTCCGACAAAATTGACAAAAACTGACCAACAAATCTGGTGTCTCAATCAGATACAATTGATGTGGGAAATCCAAAATGAAACCATACATTTTCAAAGAACAACTTATTTTTTTGTTCATTTGTGACCTGTTTAGTACATGGTATCAAAATACACATTTTACTGAACCTATCCACTACTACATACAAGTAGTCATGAATTTTCCTAGACATTGGTAATCCTCTTTCAAAGTCCATTGAAATACTTTCCCATGGATGAGATGGAATAGGAAATGGAGTATACAATCCAAAATTTTTGTTACTGTAGGTTTTAATCTTGAACAGAAATTATCTACACATGAATCTTATAATAGAAAATAAACAATAGCGAGAGCATAAAACATAAAACAAATAAACATATATATTTTCCCCTAGATCCCAAATTGGGATGACCAGCTTGATATTTCATTATATTCATTTTAGTGTTACAACACATATATATACATTCCAAAGCATACATAAACCCTAATCCATTAACCCTAGATTAGATCATAATTGTAGTTCCCTTGAATGGATCTACAAAATACCAGGGACCGAAAACCATCATACCCCAAAACCATGTGCAAAACCCTCTCGCGCGTGATTAGTCATGGAAAGAATATAACACACACCCAACATTCTCCCACTTGTTGTTTTCTTTCCGTAGGGGGCCACAGGAGAGCTTATTCATGGGCCCAATTCTTCAACACGCATTGTTTCTCTACACCAAGAGAATTTCTGAGTGCTCATAGACTTTGTCAATGCATCTGCAACATTCTTCAAAGTGTCCACCTTTACTAGCAACACCCTCTTAGCCTCAACCATATCTCTAGCAAAGTGATATTGAACATCAATGTGCTTTGAATTTGAATGATAAGCAAGGTTCTTAGCCAAGAAAATTGCACTTTGGCTATCACAGTCTATCCTTATAGCTTGCTGCACCAACCCCATACTTGAACACAATCTCTACAACCAAACTTCTTCCTTGCTTGCATGAGTGGCTACCATGTATTCTGCCTCTGTAGTTGAAAGAGCCACTACAAACTGTCTTTTACTCATCCAACTGACCATGCCTCCAAATAGGCTAAACATATACCCACTTGTAGATCTTCTTTGGTCCAGACCTCCAGCCTAGTCTGCATCAACAAAACCACAAATGTCCAACATTCTTTCCAATCATGGTCTTCCCTGGTAGCACAAGCCATAATCACTAGTGCCACGTAAATATCTGAAAACCCACTTCACTACTATCCAATGCTCCTTCCCTGGGTTTGACATAAACCTGCTCAATACTCCCACTGCATGTGCAATCTTTGGTCTAGTACAGACCGTTGCATACATTAGGCTACCCACTGCACTTGCATATGGAACATGGGACATATCCTCCTCTTCTTCTTGTGTCTTGGCAGACTGTTCAGCAGACAGCTTTACACCTACAGGAATAGGAACATTCACTGGTTTACTATCTTGCATCTTGAACCTTTGCAATATAGTCTCGACATACTTCCTCTGGTTTAACTAGAGCTTCCTCTTTTCCCGATCTCTCTTAATTTCCATGCCCAAAATATAGTTTGCAGCACCAAGATCCTTGATGTCGAATTTGGAGAACAGTTGGGCCTTCAAATATTGGATAATTTCTTTGTCATTTCCAATCAACAACATATCATCCACATACAAGACCAAATAAACAACACGGTCACCAATTACTTTAAAATAAACATAGTGGTCCTCCTTGCTTCTGGTGAAGCCAAGTCCCCGTATATAGGTATCAAATTTCTGATACCACATCCTTGGTGACTGTTTTAACCCATACAGAGACTTCTTCAACCTGCATACCAGTTCTTTCTTACCCTTCACCATAAAGCCTTCAGGTTGCTTCATGTAGATCTCTTCTTCTAGATCCCCGTGAAGAAAAGTTGTCTTCACATACATCTGTTCTATCTCAAAATGAAATGTAGTAGCAACAGATAAAAGTAATCTAATAGAAGTAACTTTAGCAACAGGAGAAAAAAAATCACCAAAATCAATTCCCGGCACCTGGGAATAACCTTTTGCTACTAACCGAGCCTTTTATTTCTCCACCTTGCCTTCTACATTCATCTTCTTCTTAAACACCCATTTTCTCTCGATGTGTTTCCTTCCAGTCGGCAACTCCAGCAGATCCCATGCCTCATTTTTGTGCAAGGATGCCATTTCATCAACCATGGCCTCCTTCCAGAGTTTTCCATCCTCTAAATTTACTGCCTCGATGACAGTTCTGGGATCATCATCAGTTATAGTTAAGGCAAAACTTGAATAGAAAGTAGATGGACTATACCTTTCTGGTTGCCTTCTTTCCCGAACTGATCTTCTAATAGCTGGAGTTTGTGGCTCTTCATCTTCTGAGTCTTCTTCTATTGTAGAGTCTGATTCATCCTCCTTTAGCTCAAACTCTATCTTCGCAGGTTTCTTTGGTAGGAATTCATGTTTAAGAACATCTTTCACTTCTCTAAACACAATATCTTGGCTGTACACAACCTTCCTTATTTATGGGTTCCAAATCTTGTAACCCTTTAAACCATCCTTATACCCAATAAAGATGCACCTTTCAGATTTATTATCCAACTTGGTCCTTTTCTGCTTTGGAACATGTACATATGCATCACATCCAAATACCCTTAGATGTGAAAGAGAGGGTTTCTTACCATTCCATATCTCATGTGGAGTCTTATCCTCCAACACCGATGAAGGTGATCTATTAACCAGATAGCATGCAGTCTCTACTGCCTCTGCCCAGAATTCTTTTCCAAACCCAGTACCACTGAGCATGCTTCTTGCCTTTTCCATCAGTGTTCTGTTCATTCTTTCTGCAACTCCGTTTTGCTGAGGTGTGTATGGAGTAGTCTTCTGCCGTGCTATACGACACTTCTTACAGAACTCTTCAAATTCCTTCTTGCAGAACTCCCCACCATTATCTGTCCTCAGCGCCTTTATCTTTTTCTCTATCTCGTTTTCCACCAGAGCCTTAAATTCTTTAAATCTGTCAAAAGCTTTAGATTTCATTCTCAAGAAATATATCCATGTATTCCTTGAGAAGTCATCTATGAATGAAACATAGTACACAAAATTTCCCAGTGATGGAACTGACACAAGTCCAAACACATCACTGTGCACAAGTTCTAATATCTTGTTTGCCCTCTTAGCACCAAAAGGAAAACTCACTCGATTTTACTTCCCATATACACAATGTTCACAGAAATCGAAATCTAGAGAGCAGTTAGACATACCTTCTACCATAACATTTCTATGCAGTATCCGAAGGCCCTTCTCTCCAATATGTCCAAGCCATTGATGCCATAGCATGGTCTTTTCTCCAGAGACAGCTAGGCTTTCCGCTCCACTTTCAGGAACCACAGAACTGTTACACCCATCAATACTTCGTGCTACCTTGTAGCTTGTACACAGTTCCAGTTCGAACTCCCCGCATTAATACCAGTGCTCCCCGAACCATCTTGTAGGCATCTTTATTGAACATTGTTTTTACACCTACATCATCCATCTTGCTTACAGAAATCAGATTTCTGGCTAATGCAAGAATATGCAGAAAACCGAGAAGTGTTCTAATCCTTCCACCTTGCAGCTTCAGCTTCACCTTTCCATGTCCGACGATTCTGGCCTTCCTATCATCCCCTAGGAAGACATCACCGCCATCATATTTCTCATACTCACAGAACCACTCCCGACGGGGAGTGAAGTGAAAGGATGCACCTAAGTCAATCAACCATGACTCGTGATCTACATGTGGATTTGAAGAAGAAGCCAAATACACATCCCCACCTTCATCCGAGGTGGTTTTTTCCTTTGCAGAAGGAGCATCATCAGATCCCTTTCATTTCTCAGGAGCTTTAGATCTGCACTCCCTTTTGTAGTGCCCTTCCTTTCCGCATTTCTAGCATACCTTTACAAACTTTCAGGAGATTTAGATCTCCCTCTAGATTTGGATCTCCCACTCGAAACCTTATTCTTGTTTCTGTTTTGGGACCTTCCTCGTACAGATAAGGCATCTCCATTCTGGCCCTCCATATTTCTCTGTCTCATTTCCTTTGACAATAAGGCTAAGACAATGTCATCAAAATTCAAGGTAGTTGTATTGCTACCTATTGCAATAACCAGACTGTCCCACGAGTCTGGTAGAGAACACAAAAAACTGATGCACTTATCTTCATCTGAGATTTTAATATCAACAAATGACAGCTAACTTACCACAGTATTGAAGGCGTTCAGATGCTCTGTCATCGAGTCTCCATCCTTCATCCTCAGGTTATATAGCTTTTTCCATAGGAACAACTTATTCACCAGAGACTTAGATTGGTACAAAGTCCCAAGTTTTTCCCACAGATTCTTTGTTGTAGCTTCCGCAGATACATTCAACAATACTGAATTTGAGACACACAACCGTATTGTGCTCTTAGCCTTCCGATCCAGTTTCTTCCAGTATTCATCTGACATTGCCATTGGTTTAGTACCTGGATCTACCACAATCCACTGATATTTATCCACCAGCAGATCCTCCATCTTGAGCTTCCACAACTCAAAAATCTGACCATTAAATTTCTCGATCTCTATCTTTCCACCGCTTGCCATATTCTTTCACTGCAAGAATCGATCTCGCAGATCTCCCACTGAACAGGGTCTACCTCAGGCTCGAGCAAAAAACACCCTCAATAGCAAAGGCTTCCCCTTGAAGCCGAAACAACTTTGATACCAAATGTAGGTTTCAACCCTGAACAGAAATTATCTACACACGAATCTTATAACAGAAAATAAACAATAGCGAGAGCAGAAAACATAAAACAGATAAACACAAAGATTTTCCCCTGGATCCCAAATCGGGACAACTAGCTTGATATTTCATTATATTCCTTTTAGTGTTAGAACACATATATATACATGCCGAAGCATACATAAACCCTAATCCATTAACCCTGGATTAGATCATAACCGTAGTTCCCTTGACCAGATCTACAAAATACCAGGGGCCGAAAACCATCATACCCCAAAACCATGTGCAAAACCCTCCCGCGCGTGATTAGTCGTGGAAAGAATATAAAACACACCCAACAATTACTAGATTTGCTAATAACACACATAGAATGTCCCTTTACATATTTTGATACAGTATCAATCTTTCTTGGCTAGTAACAAAACCTTTGAAGATTTTCAATTGTCTCGTTGATGCCAAAATGTCCTGCAATTAGAGAGGTATGGGCTTCTCTTATGACATGAACTCTTTCATTAATTGGAATGCACAATTTGCCAAGATGATATAAAATTTTGTCATGGATATGATAATTAAATGCTTCACTTTGCTTTCCATTTCTTAAAGTTGCATAAGTTTCCTTAAAGTCATCATCATTAGCATATTGTTCAATATATCCTTCATGTGGTGCTGCATTGTGCTTAAGAACTGTTGATTCATTGATGACTGGTCTTGATAATAAATCAACAAATTTATTATGTATGCCTTTCTTATATCTAACTACTATATGAAATTGTTGTAGAAAACCCATCCAACGATAATTCCTTGATTCTTGCAACTTAGTTTGTGAATGAAAATATTGAAGTGGTTGATGATATGTGTGAATTATTGTTTCTTTACCAAGCAAATAATGTTTCTACTTCTTTACGCTTTCAAATACTGGATATAATTATTTATTGTATGTAGGATAGTTAGCTACCGTTGAAAGAAAAGTTTTAGAATGAAGGCATATAGGTCTTTTGTGTTGGAGAGACATAGCTCCCATGGCATAGTTACCTACATTTGTTTCTATCTCGAATGGTTGCAGCAAATCTAGAAATGCCAATACTAGTGAAGTACTTATATTTTCTTTCAGCGTGTCGAAGGATTTTTGTTGTTTTCCTTCCCACTGAAACTCTTATTTAATACTTATTAAAGCAGGAAAAGGAGCTGCAATAATGGATAAGTTTGCAATAAACATTCTCCAATACTACGCTCCACCTAAAAAGATCCTAACTTTTGTAGCAGTTCTTGGGCGTGGCCTATTTACAATAGATTCAACCTTTGAAGGGTTGATCTTTAACTCACTGTTCCTACAATATATCCTAACTAAACTAATAAAGTTCTGCCAATATCACATTTGGAAAATTTTACATATAATTGTTCTTTTCTTAGGACATCTAATACCTTATTTACATGCTTTACATGATCATTTAAATTCCTAATAAACACAAGAATATCATCTAAGTAAACTATTACAAAATTATATATGAATGGTCTAAATACATCATTGATGACGTGCATAAATGTAGCTGGTGTATTTTTCAAGCCAAAAGGCATGACCATCCACTCAAAGAGTCCCTTCTTGGTCTTGAAAGTTGTCTTCCAAATATCATGTTCAACAACTCTACTCTGATGATATCAACTATGCAGATCCAACTTAGTAAAATACACGACATCTTCAACTGATCTAACAAGTCATCAATACATGCAAATGGATAACGGTTCTTTATTGTGATCTTGTTCAAGGCTCTGAAGTCGACACACATCCTCCATGAGCCGTCCTTCTTTCGAACCAAAACAATAGGTGAACCACATGGAGAAGTGCTTGGACGAATCATACCTTGATCAAGCAGTTCTTGAACCGTATTCTTTATTTCTTAATTCTCTAATTCTGATAACCTATACATTCCAATGTTAGGTAGAGAAACATCCTTCTACAACTAAATTTCATGTTCAATTTCTCGCTTGGCAGGAAGAACTTTAGGTTCCTGAAACAAATCATTGTAATAAAAAATAACTTTAACAAGATCTTCTTTCAATTCGGGCTGACATCCTTTGAAGGCATTGGAATCTGCAATGTCCTTTGTTTTTACAACCATAAGCATGAATTGCTTTCTAGAATTTATTATTCTCTTCATTTTTCCTGAGTTGATGAGTGAAAAATTATCTTTGAACTTATGAGCTCTGATGGTGTAATTTACTCTATCTTTAGTTAACTGATATTTATTTTCTTCTCGATAACAAATAGCCTTTCTATCATACAAATATGGACTACCAAGTCTAATTCCACATATATCAAGTGGGACTATATCTAATTCTACCTCATCCATGTACTGTGAGCCCATGGAAAAACGAAGTTTACATTGTTTAGATACTTGAAGTCTAGTTTTGTCACAAACCCATCCTAATGGATATGGTATTAAATGAGAAGTAGTTGCAATGCCCAGCTTTTTAACAAGAGTTTCAGAAATCAAATTGACTTGTGACCCAATATCAAATAAAGTATCAATTTTTTTATGTTTAGAAATTACTCTAATATGAAAGAGCGCTCTTCTTTTTTTTTCATCGTTTGCCTCATTATGAACTTTATATGAACTGGTACTAGCAATAGGATTTTTACCTTTAATACCCATGGCTATCACCTTCATTTCATCTCCCCAATTGGAACCCATGTCTTTGAATGTAGATGCACCATTCTTTTCCTCCTTATTGAATTTCTTTGGTTTCGGCTCTGGATGAAGCTTCCAACAATGACTTTCATCGCGACCCTCTTTCTGGAAATGTGAGAAATTCACTTTTTCCTTTTTAATTGTTGCTGTATTTTTCGCTTTTTTCTTTCCTTTCCCTTTATCTTTACTTTCTGCAGATTTGGATGAAGGTACAAATTCTCTGTTCTTTCCTCTAGCTTTTGTGTGAGTAGCTTGTACCGAAACATGATCTAAGCTAGTAGGATTTAACATCAAACTAGTATGCCGTAAAAAACTACGTAGACCTCCAGTATATTTCAACAAAGTTTTTGGACAGCCTAATGCTATACCTAACATTAATTCTTGTGTATAGCTATGAATATTTTGACCTTTAAGTTGACGCAAATTTTGAAACTCATCATAGATTATTGAACATAGGCTAAAGGATAAAATTTCTTCCTTAAAGCAGAAATAAATTCACTCCATGATGAAATAATTTTACCATATCTTTGAAGACTAGTTTGAGTTTTACCTTCCCACTAGATGAGTGCAGTTCCTTCAAGTCTTAAACTTGCCAATTGAATCTTTTGTCGGGTTTTCACTATATTTTGTATCCTGCATTAGACTTCAACTTGTCTGATCCAATTGTCTAATTTTTCAGCATTTAATTCACCATCATAAATTGGAAAATCAAAGTTTACATCAAGCTTAATTAAAGAAGAAACTTTATTTTTCTCTTTATCTTTAGAAGACACAAAAGATGAGGATGAAGGAGATGATTTGTTTTTGAAGAAGAAGATGATGGAGGAGAAGGTGGGGAAGTAGGATTTGATGTTGTTCTTAATTCTGCCTTTATTGAAGTCTCCTTTCCATTTCCATTTTTAAATTTGTTGTACATCACCTTAACCATGGCTTTAATTGACATGAATGAGTCCTCGAATTGAGCTTCTGATCGTAATGATCCTCCTTCTTCGGCCATCTTTTTCTTTCGAAGTATCCTTCCAATCTCTGATTTTGGTGAAGTAAGTTCTCCCTTTCATTGTTTTAATTTTAGCCTTGTAATCATTCAACAATGTCAAGCCTCATCAAACCTGATGCTCTTATACCAAAACTTGATCGATTTGTCAAAAAATTCTTACAAACATGTTTAAAATTCCATTTATGTTGATGTGTGCAATGGATCGATAAGTTTGCAAATTAACATAAATAACAAAACATAAATCCAAATCTGAGTAAACATAAATAAATAACATGGTATTTGATTACGGAGTTCACCAGAACCTCCCTGACTACCTCTTCAAGATGCTTCTCAATCAGAAAACCACTCTTATTAGGCTTCAAATGTGCACTTACAACAATGAAATCAAAATCGGTGGTTCAGATGCAGAAAAGGAATGCATAATCGAAATCAACACGAAAAATTGTGAAATTTGAGTATAAATTTGACCATATTTGGGCCAAGTGGCCTCTAGACCTCCCAAAATCCAATCTCCACCTACAACTCTGCCAAATCTGGAGGAATTCACCAATCTGGAGAAATAACACTAACTGTAGTAGAGGTATACTAACTTAGGCATGCTCTTGGTTCCTGAAATTCAAAATATAATTCCGTTCTCCATTCTACACAACAAAGCACTTGGGTGCAATGGTTAAATAAGGTGAATGGGGGAGAGGAGGTCGGTGGTTCAACACCCCTCGACCTCGAATACCACCGACCTCGAATGGTGGCACATATCTTGTTATATCCCATTGAATATGCGATATATATATATATATGTGTGTGTGTGTGTGTGTGTGTGTGTGTGTGTGTGTGTGTGTTTAAGGCTGTAAACACTATTACTTTGTTGTATCACATTGTTATATCGATATAATATATATTATAAGGTTTTTAAAACCTTATCCTCCACATGTATTATCCCTGCGCCATTGATATATATATATATATATATATATATGTGTGTGTGTGTGTGTGTGTGATCCTTATCGCATTGTTGTTTCAATTTAATCCAAATTTCATATGATAAGGTTAACAACCCTATCCATAAACCTTACCACATTCCTCCGTATGAATCTTATCCTATGTTTAATGTGAGTTTAATATATATCATACGTATGGTGGTAGGAGTGGCGGAGCTACCAACTATGGTGGGCACTATCCCCCATTTAATGTTGCCTCCAACTTTAATTTGACCATAATATAATTTCATCTACCTTATAAACATGAATTTTCCACTGGATTTATGGTTAGCCGAATTTCATGAAGTCGTTGCCAGATTTGGAGGTCAAGGGTGCAATTGAGTTGGACCCCTTTTTTTTGCAAAAGCTTCAACGGAGCATAGAATTCACATACGATGTCAATTTGATGTGTTGTTTGTGGTGTTGGGTGCGTATCGTCAAGAAATTCATCATTGCACCATGTCCTGATGCATTTGAAGCCTTTTTAAGATGAGCGTTTGCATTGATACACCTGGATCACACATGATTCATCACAAGGCATTTCAGTAACAGGGACAGGAAAATGAGCATGGTGAAAAATTACTATGTAACAGATGCCCCCTAAATCATGTAGGAAGAACAGGAAGTGATGGCTAAAATTATTTATGAACCAAGGCAAAGAATGCATACCAACTTCGGAAAACCTTCCAAATTAAACATTTACAATATATGACATATGTGGTATTTATATGCCTAACCACATAATGTTGCACTAGGAATCAAATGACGCATGAGCCCACGGTGTGGTTGCAACCATCTATCTAAGAGAGATCATAGAAATGGATCCGTGGTATGGATGTGACAACCATCCGTATAGATAGGATCATGTATACAATCATGAATACTCAATAACTCCTCATGGCCTGGACCAAAAATCAGATGTGATCCAGGGTATGCACGGTGATCTCAATCAACCCAATGTACTAATCTAGCCATGTGAATAAATGTGTTGGTGTGGAACATGGTATAAATCACCTGATTAGCGGTCAATGATGAGAACTGTTAATAGGCACGAGAGAGACCACCCATAATGATGATGGACCTCAAGGTACAATAACATAATATACAAGCGTGAATGAATGTGTTGAATTCGAATGCTTGCAGAATCATTTGATCAAAGGCCAATGATGTGAACCTATCGTTGAACATGAAGAACTTTCCATTGAGGCATGTAAGCTCCAAGGTACTGAACAAAAGTTTTTAAATCACCTTCCCGGTCAATGAGGTGAAGTCAACATGAAGTGATTCATCGAAGGAGGGCCATGATGATTCCCACATCATTGACATGAAACAAAAAATATCTGAAGCTGATAGGAGTGATTCTGTATTGTAACAGAGGAGGTCAAATAAGCTCAGGATTTTTGACAAAAATAATTCTCTTGAACATATTTGCGACAAGACTCTAGGGTGTGGCAACATTTGACTCAAAAAGGATCAGAGTTCATGTTGAAAAAATTGGTAATTAGATAAGAGTAAAATGGATTTCCCAAATCCATGGAGGTAAAGTGAAGAATGTAGGATGCCCCCAACTTGACATGAATTGCAGATGAGTGTCATGTTCAAGAGAGAAAAGCTGCCCAAAATACACATAGGATGTTCACTTCCAATTTTCCGCCATTATTGCTAGTGAGTACCTCTTTATTTTTTATAGCTAGAGTGAAGAGGATATCATATGCTGAGAATGTAAGTTCATTCTTCAAATGAATCCATCCTAGTAAGTTTAACGAGCCCTAGGAAGGAGTAACTCGGTCTCTTCATGGTGACAAGTATTTCGTCATTAAATCTTTAACAAGTCAAAGGAAAGGTAAAATCGGTAACTTTTCATGTTTAAGGAGTTTGAAAAGAAACAAAAAGAAAAATCCATCATGTCCCTTTTCATAAGTCATCTCTCAAATCCTAAAATGTATTAAACTATGTCCGAGAGAACCTCTTGACCATGTTCGGTCAAGGTATTCGTTTTTCATAAATAGTAAATCTTAGCCTGAAAAAGGGGTAAACGTATATTAAGATCGTGCCAGTTCATTCACTTTAATGAGTTCGAAATGACAAGTACTCGGTAATATTTTCATTTTTAGAGAGTCAGAAAAGAGTTGAAAGTTGATCCCCGATGATAAACAATTGTCGGTTCATGTCCCAGATACATACTGTCAGAGTTCCAGGTAGACTGTGTCGATTACTCTGGCGAGTAATTCGAGTAGTTACCTGCTACCATGAGCACCATGTGGGCAGATAACAACCCTATTTATCCATTTTGCTGTGGTTATGAGGCTGAATATGCTCATTTGTCTTAAGTTTCTAAAGTACGAACTTTTGGATGTAACACACTTACAAACCGATATATATATATATATATATATATATATATATATATATATATATATATATATATATATATATATATATAGATATAGATATAGATATATATACACATATGCATGTTTCTATGACTAGTTGTGTATCATAATTATGTCTTGGTTTACATATTACGCAAATGTATATCTAATACATGGTTTGCTAATGAATCTGTTAATGTATTTAAATGCCTTAGAATGTGTTGATATGTGATAAAATCAAAATTCCTTTCCAATAATATAACAAGTAAATACATACACAAAATTTGAGGATTGTGCATAGAATAATGACCATTCAATTGTAACACAAGGAGTTGTGATTCCAACTTAACAACCAAATATCTAATCCCAAGATCAATGGCATCTAATAATAGTTCGATCACTGCACTATACTCGGCAATATTGCTAGTTTTCTGACCCAAAAAAAAGCCTTGTAAATTAATTAAATCGTCATCAGGAGCAAAGAGTGCCCATGATGTGGAAGAAAGGTTCAGTGTGCTATCGAAATCACCATAAACAAAACCAACGTAGTGATCTGAAGACATCTGCAAATGAAGTGGAACACAAGGTAAGCAGAGGGAACATGTAGTCAAAGAAAACAATCACACTAAAAATCAACTCAAAGAACAATAAAGAAATAACACACTAATGTACACGGTATCACACTTATGATTAAGTGTTCTATTTTTTTAGATAGAGCCCATTTCGAGGCTCAACCAAAGGATTGCCTTCATAATCAGCTAGCTCATAGGCTCCATGCTTCAAAATACATTGAATGATATAGGGCCCATGCCACATTGGCTCGAGCTTTCCTATTCCCAACTTATCATGGGCTTGGTCATAAAGTAGGACCAAGTCACCTTTAGATAAAATGCGAGGGGTGACAAATTTGTCATATTGAACCTTAAATCATTGTTTTTTCACTTCAAGAACTAAATCAGCAAGCCTTATGGTGTCGTCGAGATGCTCGAGGTACAACAGATGTTCCTCTTCCAACGAAGTACTAGGAAGGAGCTCAATAGCTAGCTTCAGGGAAGGAATCTCACACTCAATCAAGAGTGTGGCCTCTCGACCATACACCAATTGGAATGGTGTGAATATAGTGGAAGACTTAGTGGAAGCTTAGTATGTCCACAGAGCAGATAAAAGCAAGAGGTGTCAATCTTGCTTGTGCTTCCCAACGCTGCATTGAAGCATGGTCACCAAGACTTTGTTGACAACCTCAACCTGGCCATTGGCCTGTGGATAGCAAAGGGTGGATTTATTGTGATGTAACCTCAATTGAGCAGAGAGCTTTGTCATCATATGATTATGAAAATGAGTGCCCTGATCAGTGAGAATAGCTTTCTGGACACCAAACCGAGCTATGACATGATTGAATAAGAATTTCACCATAGTTAGACCTTCATTATCGTATGCAGGCATCGCCTCAGTCCATTTAGTTAAATATTCAACAACAACGATGATATAGCCATGCCCCTCGGTTGAGTGAGGGTTAAAAGTCATAAAATCAATCTTCCATTTTGCAAAAGGTCTAACGGTCACAACTGGGTGCAAGTATGAGGGTGGGGTGCGCTATTTTTGAGAGTAAATATGGAAATCAAGGCATTTTCATACTGTGATAATGCATTATTTAAAAATAGACAGCCAAAAGTAACCTACACGAAGGATCTTTTGAGCGGTAGCGTAACGAGACATGTGACACCACAAACCCTAGAGTGGCAGTCGTTGAGAACTTTCTCAGCTTCCTCAAGAGTCAAACAATGGCAGAGGACAGATTCAATACCAGTGTGATAGAGGGTGTCTCAAACGATGCGATAAGGTTGGGACTGGTAGCGAATCTATCTTCGCTCACAGTGCAATAGCTCTAGCCAAAAAGTATGGGTCTGGAGATATAAAATGATGTATCCATACCATGGATTAAGAGTACTAATGAGAAAGAGAGTCTCATCGGGGATGGACTCATTGAGAGGAGGGGGATCATCCGTGGTGGGAAGATCACATATTAACTTAGCAAAGACCAGGGATTTCTTCGACTTAGAAACAATGAATTCTAAGTTGAACTGTTGAAGGATAATGATCGATTTTGAGTATTTTCCCCCAAGCAACTTACGTGTGAGAATGTAATTCATAGGGTTGCAATCAGAAATCACTAACGTCTTTCACAGGAGAATGTAGTAACGAAAATGTTGAACGACATGAACATCAACCAATGCAAGTTTCTCTACATGAACATAATGGGACTCGGTATCGAAGAGATTGCGGCTCAAGTAGTACACTACATGTTCCTGAACATCGTCATTGTCTTGAACGAGGACCATGCCAATAGTGTTGTTAATGGTGACCAAATACAGGAATTAGTTGCAGTGATAATTGGGAGGATGCAGCAGCGGAGCCATGATGAGGGCTCGTTTCAATGCATCAAAAGAGCTATGAGAAATTTCATCCCATAAGAATGGGATCCCCTTTTTCAATAAGCGCGTAAAGCCTTTGGCAAGCTCAACGTAATTCAGTATGACACAATGGTGGAAATTAACTTCCCCTACAAACTCTGTAGTTTATGAACAAAAGAGGGAGGAGGAAAATTGATGATTTCCTCGAATTTTAGAGGATCGATGCGGATACCTTATTTGGGCACCACGAAACCTAGGAGCTGACTGCATTCAATGAATAAGACACACTTATGAGGATTTAGCCTGATATTATAGTATCAACAACGTAGGAAGATAGCTTTAAGGTGTTCCTGATCTCGAAGTTTCTCAAAATGAGAAGGATGGTCATCGAGATATGGTTGAAGTATGTGCTTGATGTCGTGAAATGCATAAGACATAACTCGTTGGAAGGTTGCCCTAGAATTCTTTAGTCCCAAAGAGAGTTTCTTATAGGCAAAAGTCCCCCATGGACAGATAAAAGCAGTTTTATGTTGCTCAGCTGGAGCAATGTTATTATGGTTATAGCCAAAGAAACCATCCATAAAGGAAAATATCTCACTCCCGGTACATTCATCAATGATCTGATCGATAAAATGAGTGGGGTAATTTTCCTTAGGACAAACTCGATTGATATCACAGTAATCAACGCAAACCCGAATGCACGGAAAATTTTAGGGGCTAATATTCGCAGGTGGGCTAATTTTCCATGTTTTTTCCAAAAAAAAGATTCGCCAATTTCCATTTTTTCTAAAAATGATTCGCCAACATTTTATAGTATAAAATTATTTTACCTTTACAATTTCCAAAATTGTAATATACTAATATAAAATCATTAGAAATATAAATTTTTTTACAAAAATATTTCGAAACATTTTACAATTTGCATATTAGGGACTATTAAGCCAATGTTTCTAAAATTTAAAATAAACATCCATCCTTAAAATTTTCCTTTCCCGAATGGTCCCTTTCTTCTTATTGAAAGGAACAATATTCAAGACCCAATATATCAATGGTATGGGGTAGATAAAACCAACTTTAAGAAGTTTTTCAACTTCACGCTTTATAGCGGCAACCTTTCTCGGGTGCACAGGACAAAGCCGTTGGTGAACGGGCTTTGAATCTAGATAGGTGGGAATTTCATGCACCACGATACTTGGATCAATGTCAAGAATTTATTCATATGGTCACGCGAAGAAATCACAGAACTCCTGAAAATGTTCCTTGTAGATCTTGATCTCATCGGAAGAACAAGATGCACCAATATGCATATTCTCATCAATCTCTAATTTAACAGAGATGTTGATCAGAATGGTCGGAGTGATATTTCCCATGTTCTCTTCGGACGTCACTTCATGAATCAAATCCAGATTCCAAAGTGGGTCAGTCGGTACTAGCGAAGCATGGGATCCTAGACAGGTAGAGATGTCACCTAGGATTGGGAGAAATGAGGAACAATGATGCCCATCATCCCATGGAGTTTCTTCAAGAGACATTACCTCCACAATACTCTCGTCGGTGGGGAAAGCTTGATTCAAGGAATCATCAGAGTCCCAAGAACTAAACTAGGGAGACTACGCATAAGTGTCTAGAGAACAAACCAAATGAGTATTGGTTTCAGATGCAACCTTAGAAGCAGCGAGAATATCTTGATACATTTGCTATGTCGCGCTAAGAGGAATAATGTCACCAAAAATTTCGATCTAGTTGGAATTGGGAACAATCCGTGGATCGTGACCAGATGAAATCATATTTATGGATGTGACATTTAGAGGTGGAAGCGGAAACACTCCCATAAGAGACAAGTCTTTGAACAAACCTGACCCATTTTCCTCATAAGGAGTAGCGACCTTCCAAACATATGGAATGTTACCTGCTGAAGATTCAGAGTGGAAGAAAGCAAAATGATCGACAGTCATTATCTTCCCTTAATGAGGGAAACGAAGGATGTGAAAGAGGGTGGAGACCACAAAAAATGTAGAATTTGTCCAACTACGTCCAAGAAGGAGATTATAGTTCAAGTTGGCGTTTACCACCTCAACTTCCATGGTTAACATTTTCCCCTCCAACAGGATGGGCAGTGTCTTGAGAATACCGTACGGCTGAGAACCTCGACCATCGAAAGATTCTAAGGTATTCAGGGACGGACTCAATGGGGTAGAGTCTATGCCTTTCCAGCATGCGATAGGCATGATGCAGGTCAAAGTGCCTTCAACAACGACAGTGTGATGAATAGTCTTTCCCATAATGGTAACTTGAATAAGAAAAGCTACCTAAAATGGGAGGTGAGGAATGAAATTATCAAGATCGAAAGTAATCAGACTAGAATCTGAAGGATCAATCCCTACATTAGCAGAGAGTAGTGCCTTCCATTGTGATGGGCAGGACTGAAGGACCTAAAAAGATGACATCGCCGAAGGCACTTGAGCCATATCTTCCACAATATTGTAGTGTTGTGATGCCATCACATTAGGATTGTAAGATGATTTCCAAAGAACACCTTCTGGGGGTGCTCGGATGATGGAGTCACTACTCAGTCTCTCGATTTGGAGAGTACTAGAGGTAGGAGGCATGCATGATAAAGGGTGATATATAACTTCCAGTTCCATAGGAGCCTTGGATGGATTAGGATAACCTTTCCTTCTCATGGTGATGGAAATAGATTGCATTCCAGCCATGTACACCTGAGAGCTTCCAGATGATTGAGCTTGATCTACCATTTACGTCTGATGGGAAGGGAACGGTTCTTTCAAAATGACCAGAGTCCCAGGTGCACCTTTCAGAAGATGGGAAAATTTGGCACGCCGAGAACAATCCTTGTTGTAATGATCGTCATCACATATTAGAAAAGGATATTTGGGCTTACGCTTTGAAGAATCACTAAAAGATGACTTCTTTGAATCATGTTTAGGGTTTTCATATTTAGACTTTCCTTTACCATTTTTCTTACCTTTTGAGGATTTATCTATTGCTGTATATTGAACAAAATTTACCTCTGAGGATTTATTAGCATTCTTCTAGTTATGGGAAGGAGTAGGGGGCACAATGGAAGAAATGGATTTAGACTTTGAATAAGTCGTAGGTTCACTACTATCAGCCTGAGCCACTATCCCAATCACACCATCCACCGGAGACGTAACAGAAGACTGAGATGATGCGGGATTAGTCGAAGGATGCAAAAAAATAGGTAATAACTCATATAGAGTCCCTAATTGGGAATAAACCAAATCGAGGTATTGAGCTTTAGTGATGACTTCCTCTTCCGTGACACACCCTCCCATTGCAAGATATTTTTCAATTTTGGGAACGAATGATTTCGTAAACCATTCGGTCACCAGTTGATCAAGGATCTCAAATTTGATGAGGCGACGACGATGTTGCCATTCATGAATTTGATCCGACATATGCATGGCAGTTGACTGCTTCAACGAGGTGAGAAGATGGGTGTTTTTTTCATACCAAACAGGTAGCTGGAAGTGAGTGAGGAAGGCCATGGCCAAGGAATTGAAATCAAAGAAAGTTCCTCTAGGGATCTCAATGTACCATTTGGTCACAGCACCGGTCAAAGTGCGTTGGAAAATAAGAATACGAATAGAATTGTCAACCCAAGAATTAGAGGAACACCACAAGTGGTATGTCATAACATGGGTTTGGGGGTCTTCCCCATATTTTCCTTTGAACTTCGGATAATCTCCTGGAATCTTAGTTGGAATTGGAAGCCAATGCAGCTAATGCTAGATGGGGTCATTTGTGAGCTTTTTCACATCCATAAACTCCAACGTAGCTAAGAACGACAAAGGCAGATGATGAGGCAAGAAAGGTTAGGGGTTCCGACCTGATTGATAAGGATTCTTCCCCCAATATGGTAGATTTTGACCTGGATATGCATATTTCCCCCACAAATGGTAAGGACCTTGCTACAGATATTGCTGATAGGGACCTGAATAGGGTTGTTGATACAACCTCTGCGGGAACCAAGGCTATGGACCTTGCTAGACATGGGGTCCAGTATAAGTTCCCAGCTGAACATGAGGTCCAGTTTGTGGTCCCTGTTGAACATAGGGTCCAGTCCACGATCCCTGTTGAACATATGGTTTAGCCTGTGGTACGTGTTGAACATAAGGTCTAACCTGTGGTCCTTGTTAAACATAAGGTCCAACCTGAGGTCCTAGCTGAGCCTACTAGTACCTAGGAATTTGTCGATATGAAGCACCATGTTGAGGCCTAGACTGGTGCTGATGGTACTGACCTTAAGGAAACTGTTGGTACTAAGTACCAGACTGATGAGGGAAATTACCACATTGACCTAGAAAGAGATTCAGACCATCTTGTGTGTAAGAACCAAACTGAGGGTTAGTCACAAAAACACTCACCGAAGGCTGGGGTTCTTGGACATACTGTTGATATTGTACGTTCGACCTTTGAACATAAGGAATGTTAGGTTACTGAACATACAAATACGCTACGTTCAGTTGTTGAATGAGCTACTGAAATTGAGAATATTGAACATGAGGCTGTGATGCCCCAGGAATAGACCCAGAACTCGATTTCCCCATCCAATAGGGGAGGAACATAGAGAGGGTTAGAATCCCCCCTAGGCATGGACGAAACCATGGATTTCCCACTCAATGGTGGGACTGTAGTTATCGTAGATGGCGAATAGGGGACAGAGGATCTAAACGACATGGTCATTTGACCAATGGTGATCGTTGGTCGAACAATAGGTTGAGACACTATGGTTACATTCGAAAGGAATGTGCCGGAAGACAGAGGAATACCCGTTGACCAAATGGGTTCCAGAAATAAGGGTGTACCACCAGAAGCTCCCGAAATGAGGTTTCCCAGAGAGGTATAATCATGCGGGACCGTAGACGCAACATAAATAGAGGGTATTTCGGTTCCACTATTTGAATCATGAGGTGTGGATCCAAAAAAATATCCTTCAAAGTGAAATACCAACGACAAGGGTTTCGGGATATAAGAACCAAAGGTCTCCTAAATAGTGCTTTCAAGAGCACTCACGAATCGAATATCATCAAAATTAGATGCCATTTCTTCAGGAAACAACTGACGGATGGTAGAGCGAGATGCTATCAGAGAAGAATGAAAAGGGATTTTGGGCTGATCAAGAGCTCTGTAAGGTTGTTGAGGCATGACTATAATCATATCAAAGAGAGGATTCGAAGGAAAGGTCAAGAATTGTGCAAATGTTTCGGGGCTTTTCGGCTCAGATTCTTTTGATGTGGTCCAAGGAGAATCGTTATTCTATGGTCAAGATAATATGTGTTGAACACTGATGACAATTACAATCTCTTATCCTTGCGCTTCAAGAGGGCTAAGTGGAAAACAAGGGACCTTAGGAAGAGGTTCTTGAGATCCTTCAGAGGAGGGAGTGGGTGAATTTGACAATTCAACCATGATGACCTTTCAAAATAAGATCAAAAAGGAGGGAGGTGAAAAAAATCACAACTTACCAAGCAATAAAAGGCTGGAGAAACACATGGGTGAGATTTTTTCATGGGAAGTTACTTTTAGAATTAACAAAAAATAAATAAAAAAGTGTGTGCTAGGCATAAATTTTTACCAAGTATATCTGAATTGCAATATACAACTTGGTGATCAAATGAAAAAAAAATAACCAAGGAATTAACGTATGACAACCAATCTCCCGGAATGATGTTTTCGGTTTATCACGTCTACAAGGCAGCTGACTCAGTTACCTATGGTAGCATTGCAACCTAGTGGTGTCTCCCAAAATATGTGTGATGATACCTGGGAGTCTAGTCTGTAGTAGTATTGTCTAATGTGTAATCATTCGATGAGATTTGGGCCAAATATACTTATCATACATCAATATACTTCCATACGTGGGATAGGATATCACCCCCGGGTTGTAACGTGGACCGTTAGCAACAACTCCTACGTTTAATGACACTGGAACACGTCTCTACCCTAGACCACTAAATATTCTTGTTAATTCGAATGCTCCTTAAGGTAAATTGGGTTCATTTTAAGTTGATCTTGATTAAATTTTCATTTTCAAGGCTCAAAACGAATGTCACCTGAATCCTTATGGTTCAGACTAAATGCAAGAAAGAAGCTTTCAATTTTGATAAATCCTAAACTATTTAGGGAAGACATACAAGCAAGAATGCACTCAATGCAACAGAAATAATGCCCCACAAACTAGTTCATAGTTATGAAATGCAATGCTTTCCAATTGAATTAACTTTCCCAACAAATGCAACTTATTGAAAATGAAAATGATTTTCGTTTCACTAAGATGCACGAAAGAATTTTTTTTTTGTTTTTTTTTTAATTTGAAATGTAATCAAAAGAAAAACAAATAAACTAAAGAAGAAATGCAAAATCCCTTTAATTTTCTTTGAATCGAACTAAACAAAAGTCGCTTTGAAGAATGCACTAATGAAATGCTTTTCACTCTTCTTAAAACGAAAAAACATAATCTAATAAAAAATAAAAAAATAAAATCACTTCCAATTCCTTTTGAATTTAGAGAAAAAACACTCTTCTAGACTTGTACACCAAACAAAATGTAATCTTTTGCTTGACACTAAACTGAAGGGAAACAATCAGAAATGCAGAGATGACCAAAGCATACACCAACTCTCTTCGAAACAATACAAGAAAAATGGGAGAAAGGGTGTATAAAATGGAAAAAATTTCCCACACTTACAAAAAAATCAAAGAGATGAAACAGACTCACTCAGAGAAGATAGGTAAGTCAAACACACAACAATGAGATCACTAAGATATCACAAAATCGTTCAAGGGCCAGGACACACTAGAAAATCAAAAGGGAAACTCAAATTTTCCTAAGGTTGAGATCTGTTGGGGTCCTGTGATTTGGCTGATTGGCAAACCAAATGACAACGCAACATATAAACCAGTCTTTAGAGCTCTAAGATCTAGCCCTCCTAGTCTCAGAGAGGGATCTCTCAATTTTTTGCAAAGATATGACTTGTTTTCTTGTAAGAGGTTGATTTTAGGCTAGTTATTAAGTGCAAGTTTGTTTGTTTGGGTTTGGTTTATTGGACACGAATGATATAGGAAGCATAGATAGAAAGGGAAAATATCAGAGCCATTGGGCAATGGAGTCAAGAAGAATTTATAACAAGCTCAATCAATGGATATGGGATATCAAAGGGAAAATCTAACTTGGCCAGTGGATCTTGGGTTTGGTGGATGAAATGAAATGGACATTAAGGATTTAGTAGGAGAAGCAGAACTAAGGGCAATTAAGAATCCTTAATTATATGTACTTCTCAACAAAGGGACTTAAAACATTATCTGAACATGAAGAGGCATTCCATAAACAGGGCTAACCATAAATTCTAGAAACCACACTTCAGCAAATAATAATTCCAAGACAAACTGTTCCAATGAAATCTAGAAGTCGAGGAACGTTGTATTTCATCCAAAGATTTCACCTTCAAGGATAAGAAAACATTCAAGATTCACAAATAACTGCATTCATAGAAGAGGGAACTCATAGACATCTAAGACTGCAATTAAAAAGACCTTCAAAACAACTATTTAAGCAAGAACAAAGGGTATGATCAAAACAGACCTCTTTGGCAGACTGTAAACAATGGTACTTTAAAGGGAGACTTCAAAAATAGTTTTCAAGAGGTAGCAAGTAAGCAGGGAAAACCATAAATCATTCTTGAGACCAACTGTTTGAACTATTTCTGAAATAAACAAGCTTAAGGGTACAAAAGCAGTTAAACTAATTCAATAAAACCTTCAGTAGATGAAAACATAAAAATAGTGAAGAGCAAAGAGGTCTAAGGTGCTTCTAGGAGACATTTCTTAGCCTAAACTTTTCACTCTACTGCAAGCAAGCAATGATGAAACAGAATGGAAAATAGGAAATAACAATTAACATATTAGAATACATCACCAACAGCCATGCTCAAGGATCCAATGATATAGCCTTCTCATTAACAAAACATGTCAAAACATCATCAATCTTCCAAAACTTCAATTTCTTCTTTAACTTCAGCCAGACTATGTACAACTGCAAAGAGTTCGAATGCCAGCAACCAACCCATACAAATGAGTTCCACAATAGTATTTATACTGTAATTGAGGAGGTGGAACTATCTAGGGTTCAAATTTTATTAATGACATAGTAAATGCACTCCTAACCTTGAAAACCATGCAAGGCATGAGGTAGGAATGTCTGTCAACTACTTCTTTGTGTAATAAATCTGTCTTTACTTTCTGAGGATGAAATAGTTTAAAATTTTGACTTTAAGGCCCTTTTCTGTCTTTACATTAACTGTTCTGACAGTTTAAAATGTCTTCTTTTGTGTAATAACTGTTTATTTTCCTTTTGAGACAGAAGGTAGGATATAGTTGGAAATTAGATCTATTAGAGAAATAACTGCCTCCTGTTGACTTATTCGAGGTTCATTTAGGCCTAATTTTCCTTTATTTCATCATTAAACTGTGTTTTAAGGCCTGATGATGCTTTTTGGCCTTCATAATGCATCATTGCTGTCCTTTTCCCTTTATACACTACTTTAAACCTTTGTTTATTTGTATTTTAGCTTTAAAACCTTGATTAGGTTTTAATCCTCTGCTTCTTCACTTTTTTACTAATTTTCTTTGTTTTACTGTGTGCATGGTTCCATTTGGTGTGCTGAAGGGTTTTATAATTCGGTCAGTGGTCATGAGACCATGATAAAAACCTTTGAATCAAATAAAAACCCATCAGTTTTTGTTTCGGGCCCTCGGATTATCATCCTGAGGCCTCAGTCACTAAATATGATTGTGGGAGGGCATTTGTATTACATGCCGCCATGAAACCTGCAACTAAAACATAAAAACATTAATAAAACCTGCAATTTAATGGTTAAACTGCTTCAGTGGTTCGATATGGTGGCGGAGGAGCGTTGCAGAGAGGTGGAATGCAGGCGGAGGAGGTTTTATGGGTGGAAACATGAAAACAGGGTTTAAAAAGGTTTTGGCACGAAAAAATGGGAAAGGTGGTTTTAGGAATAACATCAGTGGTTTTCGTGCTGCCGATGGGTGGTTAGCGGTTTTGCCCCAGAGGAACGCGATATGCATCGGAGGGTGACGCGTGTCCCCTGCAAAACTGATTTTTTCGCGTCGATTTGGGTCGTTAATCCCCGGTAAGAGATCTCGTGCAAAAATGAATCTGCGCTGTCAGATCTCAAGGCGTGAGATCGACGGTGCGGGTGGAGCCCGAAAGATGGGTGCAACTTTGGTTGACAGAGTGGGATACAAGTGGTGAGCGGAGATTGGACAGGCAGAAGAGTAGTGGGAACGGAGGTGACGTGATAAGTTTGTCGCAGAGTGGGCTGGTTGGGAGATGGGAGGAGAAGCGGGGTTAAATGAGGGCCGTCGGATCACGCAGATCGATGGTCGTGGACGCGTCGGAGAAATGTTATGGAGCGGAATGGTTGGGAGATGGGAGGAGAGGGGGGACGAACGACCGCCGTTGGATCTAGGCCTAGGGCCTTTGATCAACGGTGAATATCGTTTGAGGAAAAGGTGAAGCAGGGTAAGGGAAAAAAGTGAGGAGATGCGGTGGGTTTAAATGTGGGCCGTTGGATCGCGCAGATTGATAGTTGAGAATGTCCCGATAAAACAACAGAGTAGGAAAAAGAAAAAAGGAAGGGGGGCATAAGGAAAGGGGCTAGGGCATGGTCCTATGAAGAAAGTAAGGGGACTGGGAGCTAGGGAAAAAGGGGCTAAGGGTTTAGCCCATGGTCGGGCCCTCAGGTCATATGCAAAAGAAAGGCGGAGGGTTAAGCTCGCAGGGGCTTAAGGCCCATTTTTAGAGATGGTCGGAAAAAGGCCAAAAGAGGGTTTTTTTAACCTTTTGGAGGCTTCCGATAGGCAAAAGAGAGGTTTTTAAACCATTATAAGGGTTTTTAATGATTTAAAAGGTTCTCTTTTATGAAATGAAGGGTAAAGAAGGGAAAATGGGGGGTTTTTAAACCAAACAAAAGGTGTTCTTATAAGGTTTAGAGGATTTTATGGAAAATGAAGGGTAAATAACAAAGGAAGAAAACCGTTTTTGCAGGGGGGAAAATGACTGTTTAGATAAGTGAAAAATGGAGGGATTTTGGAGGAAATTATGAAGGTGAAAAGATGGAGAAAATGGTTGAAAATAACTTCTTTTATAACAGCAGGGTGATCTTTTAGAAGGCATAGATGAAGATTTTAGTGAACTGATAGATTTAGGATGATGAAGGCAGTGAGATTTCTAGAACTCATAATGCTTCTTTGAAATATTATTTCTAGAAATATAGGATTGGTAATTTAGTCATATTTGGATATCATCAAAATTATGGTAATTTAGTCATATTTGGTAATTTAGTCATATTTAGTCTTTACATTAACTGTTCTAACAGTTTAAAATATCTTCTTTTGTGTAATAACTGTTTATTTTCCTTTTGAGACAGAAGGTAGGCTATAGGTGGCAATTAGATCTTTGATAGAAATAACTACCTCCTGTTGACTTATTCGAGGCTGCTTTAGGCCTAATTTTACTTTATTTCATCATTAAACTGTGTTTTAAGGCCTGATGATGCTTTTTGGCCTTCATAATGCATCATTGCTGTCCTTTTCCCTTTATACACTGCTTTAAACCTTTGTTTATTTGTCTTTTAGCTTTAAAACCTTGATTAGGCTTTAATCCTTTGTTTCTTCACTTTTTTTACTGATTTGCTTTGTTTTACTGTGTGCAGGGTTCCCTTTGGTGCGCTGAAGGGTTTTATAATTCGGTTAGTGGTCATGAGACCCTGATAAAAACATTTGAATAGAAAAACCCATCCCTTTTTGTTTCAAGCCCTCAGATTATCATCTTGAGGCCTTAGTCACTGAATATGACTGTGGGAGGGCTTTTGTATTACATGTTGCCATGAAACCTGCAAATAAAACATAAAAACATTAATAAAACCTGCAATTTAATGGTTAAACTACTTTCGAGGTTCGATATGGTGGCGGAGGAGCGTTGCAGAGAGGCGGAATTCAGGCGGAGGAGGTTTTATGGGTGGAAACATGAAAACAGGGTTTAAAAAGGTTTTGGTGCAAAAAAATGGGAAATATGGTTTTGGGAATACCACTGGAGGTTTTCGCGCTACCGATGGGTGGTTAGAGGTTTTTCCCCAGAGGAACGCGATATGCGTCGGCGAGTTACACGTGTCCCCCGCAAAACCTCTTTTTTCGCGTCGATTTGGGTCGTTAAATCCCGATAAGAGATCTCGCACAAAATTGAATCTGCACCGTCAGATCTCAAGGCGTGAGATTGACGGTGTGGGTGGAGCCAAAAAGCTGGGTGCAACTTTGGTTGATGGGAGTGGGATACAGGTGGCAGGCGGAGATTGGATGGGCGGTAGAGTAGTGGGACCGGAGGTGACGAGATAAGTTTTTCGTGGAGTAGGCTAGTTGGGAGATGGGAGGAGAATCAGGGTTAAATGTGGGCCGTCGGATGACACAGATCGACGCTCGAGGACGTGTCAGAGAAATGTTATGGAGTGGAAAGGTTGGGAGATGGCAGGAGAGGGGGGACGAATGACCGTTGTTGGATCCAGGCCGAGGGCCTTTGATCAATGGTGAATATCATTCGAGGAAAAGGTGAAGCGGGGCAAGGGAAAAAGGTGGGGAGATGCAGTGGGTTTAAATGTGTGCCATTGGATCGCACAAATCGACAGTTGAGAATGTCCTGATAAAACGACAGAGCAGGAAAAAGATAAAAGAAAGGGTGGCTTAAGGAAAGGGGCCGGGACATGGTCCTGTGAAAAAAGTAAGGGGACTGGGAGCCAGGGAAAAAGGGGCTAAGGGTTTAGCCCATGGTCGGGCCCTCTGGTCATATGCAAAAGAAAGGCGGAGGGTTAAGCTTGCAGGGGCTTAAGGCCCATTTTTAGAAATGGTCAGAAAAAGGCCAAAAGAGGGTTTTTTGAACCTTTTTGAGGCTTTCGATAGGCAAAAGAGAGGATTTTAAACCATTATAAGGGTTTTTTAATGATTTGAAAGGTTTTCTTTTATGAAATGAAGGGTAAAGAAGGGAAAATGGGGGGTTTTTAAACCAAACAAAAGGTGTTCTTATAAGGTTTAGAGGATTTTATGGACAATGAAGGGTAAATAACAAAGGAAGAAAACCCTTTTTGCAGGGGGAAAATGACTGTTTAGATAAGTGAAAAATGGAGGGATTTTGGAGGAAATTATGAAGGTGGAAAGATGGAGAAAATGGCTGAAAACAACTTCTTTTATAACAATAGGGTGATATTTTAGAAGGCATAGAATAATATTTTAGTGAACTGATAGATTTAGGATGATGAAGGCAGTGAGATTTCTAGAACTCATAATGCTTCTTTGAAATATTATTTCTAGAAATCTAGGATTGGTAATTTAGTCATCTTTGGATATCATCAAAATTATGGATGACTAACAAGATCATCGCTTATGTGCTAAGAAGAAGGGTGTTGAAAGGCCAATCAATGTAGTTGTACTATATATAACAACGCTTCTAGTGCTACTGTGAAGACAAAGAGGGTGTTGGTCGCTAAAAGTAAGGAAAAAATAAAAAGAGTCTCACACAAACACCAACCCTGACACAGTGAAGTGACTAACAATCCTTGCACAAGCTAACATAGGCCTAAGAAGATTTAAATTTGAAAAATTGGTGATCAGTTCGAGAAAGGGGGAATTAAAAGGATAAAGCTCCCCAACATATTTGTCAGTTCCATTGTCAAGATAAATCCCCTCTATAGATAGAGTTGATATCTCTAGCCCTAGAGTGGGTCTAGCAACACGAGATTCCTCCTAACATAAGGTTTCTTAACTAATGCTTACAATGCAATTAAGAAAGAAGCATAAATACCTTTTTCCAATCGCTATCCTTGGATTCGTTGATGGTGACCTCGATCCATGATCCTTGTAGGCCCGCTTCCTGCTACTGCTGGCATGAAAATACTTGCAGATGATCAAGAGACAACAAAAAATGTGATACAATACATAATAAATGTAAACACTAGCTATCTAGTAGATTAAGGAGTACCAAAACATTTGCATAACCAAGTAGACGAATATAGAAAGAAAACATCAGATGTTATTATTGATAAATTATAAAAGGAGAGCTTACAACTAGGCCTTGATGTTGGAGGTGTCCTTAGGTGAAACTATGAGTCCTTAACCCATCTCAAAATGATTCCTTATCCTGTGCACTTAGGCTTAATCATGTTGCTAGCATGCAAATGAATGAGAGTTTAGACGATTCTGACAATGATCAACCCAGCTCTAAACTTGGGGGAATCAGGGATGTGAATTTATAGCAAGGGAGAGGAGGTTGTGAGCCCATGAAAGGAGGAGGAAGGCCCACTTTCTAAAGGATGATACCATATGAACGAGATCACAGCTATAAAATGAGAGAGCTCAAACTTATCATCTCTCTTCAACAACCAACTCGCCGCCCTTGAGCTTCTACAGGTCGAAGCTTCTCCTCCATTTGAGGAAGCACTGCCAGAAAGGGGATCAACGTAGTTTTCCAATAAATTAGGGTGCCGATAGCGCTGGACCAGAACTGTGAAAAGGACATCACCACGGTCATGGCACCAGGAAGAGCGCTAACCCAAGAAACTAGGAATTTAACCAAGTTTCTTTAGTAATCTTTCAAGGAAGCCTTCTTTATATCTTCAAGGGGATATGTTAACATATTTCTTGATTATGGAAACATTGCACAGGATTTGTCACAGGGAATTTCAGGATCAGGGATGGGAAAATGACCATGGTGGCAAATTACTATGTAACACCTTCCAATATCCTATATTATTATTGTGTGTGCCCCACCATATAGCAGGGGTAGATCTTAAGGCCGTGTCCAAAGCTAACAATATTCGATCTTCTGGTACCCACTCTTCATAATGATTAAGAAAATTTTCTGCATTTCTGAAACCATCAAAATAAGGTAGGTTACATACCTCATATGTCATATAAAAAACTACTTTTTCTATTCTTGCACAAGGCTTTGTGGATATTTCAATCTATTCTGCCAATACTCCAATTCTTCTTTTGAATCTCATGTGCAGGTACTATCATGATCGAAACTTAGCTTCCCATATGCAGTAGGGTTAATATAAACTTCTTCCTTGGTTTTCAATTGATAGATATTATAAATTTCTGTTGCGATATATTATTCTCTCACTGGCTCTGTATATCTGACTCATGACGGATCTATAGGAACAATCACCCTCATATTTCTTCCTTCAAATATCATGTTATCACTAAGCTTGAACCAGTTGGGTTGTTCAACTGACAACCTAGCATAACTATTTCGAACCACTTTGGATTGGAAGTTAGCCCTTCCAATTAGAGATGGCTTTCTCAAAGGAAAAATTAAATACTCAAGATAAAACTTATATTGCATGTGTTAGTTCATTCGACGCATGGGTGGACGAAATGCACTATGCTTAGTAGGGAGGCTTCTTTCCTACAAGCAAGTCATGGGTCAAAGTGGTTGTCAAACGCTAGTGGAACAAGTTCAACATGTAATAATCTAAGTTAAATGGAAACATAACATGCTACATAAACAATGAAACACATACAAAACAACCTGCATAAGAAACACGCTCAATAGAGAAAATACATTAATAACTCAACAATGGAGAGCTCTCTCCCTTTATTAGGTGTTGGTGGTAGTAGAAGATAGAATGTTAAATCTCCTGTAGTGGATCCTTCGAGCTATGGAGCTTCAATATCGAAGACAAGGGGGTCTCTTCCCCTCAAGTTCTCAAAAAGCCTCTCTTCCCTCTCAAAGGATGGTAAATCGACGTACACATGGTGAACTCTTCTCTCTTGGATTGAGGTGTTGGATGGAAAAAAACTGAATCCTTCTAATCTTATTGTTGTTGGATGACACAAGCTGGTTTGTTGATGAGCAGTTTGTCCAACATAACAATGTGTCTCCCATTCTCTTCCCATGGCTGTATTTTATAGACAAATTTCAAAATTTTCCTCCTTCTCTTTGTACAAGATGGATGTTGAGACAAGAGTGGGGGT
Source organism: Pinus albicaulis (assembly GCA_034641835.2). Lineage (NCBI taxonomy): Eukaryota > Viridiplantae > Streptophyta > Pinopsida > Pinales > Pinaceae > Pinus > Pinus albicaulis. The sequence continues at coordinate 343,047,475 of CM076569.1, read as the reverse complement.
ATGATTCCATTGTGTGTTGTAATTAAGCCTCAATATGGCTCAAAGGTGACTGTACTTGGCTAGCTTGAATGAGAATATTTTTCTCCAAGTGTGCCAAGTGGTCCTAGATAGTGACATTCTGCATTCTCCAGGACTGCGTGGCTATTGGAGGGATATCTGTGTTCTTCGCGGTATCGAAGAAAAATCCACAATGCACACTTTGGGCCAGTAATTCTTATGTGCAGTCAAAACATTTGTTAGCTGACCTTAGGAAAATAAAAAAATTTCAGCTCTTGTAATGCATTTCTTCCCTTTATATCTTTATTTGTACCTTTTTCTTGAAATTTTCTAATGTATTTTTCTTGTACGATTTTCCAGTGTTAACAGTTGCCCCCTAATGTATGAGGTCTAGGAAGAACTGTATAGCCGAAATACATTATAGCTTATTTTTCTTTGTAGTCCTTTTGAGAGAGAGAGAGAAAGAGAGAGAGAGAGAGAGAGAGTAACTTGCTTGAAAACTAAGGTTGGAGACCCCTTGTCGTGAGTAAAAAGAGACTCCATGCTTTATTGAAACTCTGCAAGAGATAGAATGAATAAAATATTTCTACGAGGTGGGCATGTCCCATGCTCGTGATGTTTTGACTAGTCAAGCTTATCTAATAGATAGAGGTTCTGCTTATGTCACTTTTATGATAGGGACCTGCTGCTGGTTGATGACGATGGTTGTTGACACCCTCAAGGGTGTTTTTTCTTTGAAAGAAGGTTGAAGGTGGTGCCCACACAGATAACCTTGGTATGGCATGTTTGTTTCGAGAAAGTTCTCATTGTATGCATGGGTCTTTAACTCTTAGGGACCTTCCCGTGTAAGCATTTCTAAAATAAATTCTTATTAAGTCACGGGTCTTTGACAAATTCTGACAGATTGAAACGGTTATGAAGTACGATACCATATTGAAATGAAATTTTATCTTGAAGTCAAATTTCAAGAGGCTCGATCACATCAATGGGCAATGATGATTCACATAGTGCGATCCAGGGATGCCCCTATTGAGGTGGGGATTCATCCATGGTACTGCCTCCTTCTTGGAAAATGTTTGCTGTGGTCGACAAGAAGGAAGCACCAACCGACCGAGATGAGTATTGATGCAAGGGACTAGGGTTTCTGATGTAGTAGGGCATGGTCTGATAGGTTAATTTAGGCATGATGACGAGAAATGGATATAACTGATGATGGTAGTTATGTGGCCTGAGGTCAGAGCTATAAATGCGAGTGGTAGTAGTCATAACAATTTATGGTGAGGAAATTCCCGGAGTCGGTAGGAAATCCAGGGCAGGTGTATGGTTGTTATGAGTGTCATGGTGGGGTGTGGTAAAGAATGTGTAGCTATGACCAAGGGTGATTAGGGACTGCTGCCAAGTGATAAATTTGAATGGATAGGTGGGATTTCTCTCCTAAAAAATCTTTGTACACTTACCAAAAGAAGATAGAGTGGGTTTGGATGTAGAAGCACGGAGACGGGTGCCCCTATAAACATGAAAATAATTTGTCGCAATGGTGTGAGGAAGGGTTTTTGCTAAGGTTTGGGCGGCCATTGTTTGGTCTCAGTGTGGGCATGATGAAGTGGATGAATAGTGTCACTGATGAGCTATGCTGGTGGGGGTGTGATAGGCCAAGTGCGAGATGCGGTGATGCATATTCGATATGCTTATTAGAATGGTAGTCTGGGAAAGGTATTTTAACATGACATGAGTGAAAATTGATTTGATGTATGATAGATAAGTGAACATGAAGTAATTCCCGAGCTTGGATTTTATGTTCATGGCTCCAAAACTTTGGTGTAATGGTCTACATGAGTGATGGATGCCATGGAGGGCAAGGCTCTACAAATCTTCGAGAATTTTTATCATGTGCAAGGTGGGGCGATGATAAACATGGTTGGGTGAATGAAACCTATGGTTTATTTCTTTGGAGAAATGATATCAGGATATTCAAAGATTTCAAGGGAGGCGTATCACATTAAGGGTAGAATGATACCTGCTCTTGTACCTTTATTGTCTAGGGAGTATAGTGATTTGACGTGCTAGCATTACATGTATACAATACCCTAAGTAAAAGAATATTTTTCATAAAAACATATTTAAAATAAATTGAATTCAAAGGAAAAAGAGAGGGAATACCTAAACTGTGTTGTGGAGGGGGTGGGCATGCAGCCCGAAAATGAGTTTGTCTGAAATCTGGATTTATGAGGTCCAGATCGACCATGATGAAGCGCTTATCACTGTGCTTCTTGTGGTTCCATGATCAAATACTCTGAGCTCTAGTTGTCCCTTGGGAGTTGTTACTTGACTCCTCATTTTGATTCCGGTTGGGGTTTCCCACAGTTCAAGACCTCAAGGGGCATTCCTGATTATTTCCCCCTATCTAGGATCTCCCTTTTGTTTGTTCCTCGAATTCATTTTTTTTAACAACATTTGGAGGATTTTCATAATTCTCCTGGTTGTATGGTTGCTGATGAGACTGGGAAGGTTGCACTATATTTATCGATGCATTATGATGTGGTGGTAGTCCATTCTGTGCAAGGAATGGGGGATATTGGTTCCCTTGTCCCTGCTTGGTATATGAGTACTGGTGTGACTTTCACGATACCCAAGTTGTGATACATTCTTATTAGAATCATATGAGTATCCTGGGTACTAATTACTGCTACCTAGGTGACCTTGGTCCAAAGACCAGATCAAACCATATGCAATATTCGACACACCTGGTAACTCCCTGAGTATCATGGGTACTGATTACTGTTGCCTAGGTGACCTTGGGTCAAAGACCGGATCAATCTGTTTGTAGTTTTAGATGTACCTAGTAACTCCCTAAGTATCCTAGGTACTGATCACTGCTGCATAGGTGACCTTGGGCAAAAGACCTAATCAAACCATCTATAGTATTCGACACACTTGCTAACTCCCTAAGTGGAAAGTTTGACAACTTGAGATAATGAGGCAACCAGGTTCCCTGTCCCTAATTGGTGTAAGATTGTTAAGGGGGATATCTTCCATCGTCATTCCTAGCTGAGCATTGGGTCCCCTACGAGGGAGGGTACGGGCCTCCCTGCTCTTGATGATATGGTGCCAACCTCTTCATCATATTCTACAAAGGTGAAAATTGGCTTTGGTGGTAGCAAGGTTGCGTCACGTTCTAGGTAGAATCGTATGAATATCCTAGGTACTAGATATTGCTACCTAGGTGACCTTGAGTGAAGGACCCGATCAAACTGCCTATCATATTCGACGCACCTGGTAACTCTCTAAAAGTTTGCAGGTGCGGGCCGTTTGGTAGGACATTTTAAATATATCCTGACTGGGTGTAGATGAGTTAGAGTTGCTAGGCTTTGCAAATTTCGTCCTCCTTGGAGGTAGATTTCAGTGTTGCCACGTCTTTTGAGATCTCTGATGTGAGATTTTTCAAAAAAAAGTCCAGCAAAAATCTATTGTCGATTTTGGATTTTCACAAACTACAACATCGCCACCATTCGTGGAGATGGTTCAATATCTGGACGGTTGGTGTTTGCCTAAAATGAGTCATTAGTTCCATTTCCGAATCGTGGTGAATGGGTAGCTGAAAATAAGTGAGGAACGCGATACCGAGGGCACTAAAGGTTCCATTGGAAGCAGAAGGCTGCTCAACATACCATTTCACCATAGACCAAGTTAGGGTGTGTTGAAACCATCTCAGTCGAATAGTATCATCAATGATACTATTGGATGAACACCATAAGTGGAAAGTCATAATATGATTTCTTGGGTCTTCTGCTTGCTTCCCTTCAAATATTGGTATATCTGAAGGGAGCTTCATGGGCATGAGAGGCCAATTAAGGATATGCAAAATGGGGTCGTTGGTTAACATTGATAGATCTGGAAGGTCTAGTGATGCTAAAAATGGTAATTGAGTTTTCACTACCATTGTGCACTATGGAAACACAGGTGTCTGAGTGTAATGTCTTATTGGGGGTGCCTAGGGAATATTACCCTGCGGTGTACCTTGGTTAATGTTATGCTGACTCCTCGAAGGGGTAGCGCTCCTCTTCCCTCTAGGGGTTGTGGGAATATTTGAGTGTGGTGACCCTACAGGGGTTTCCACTGGTGTGGTGTTGGGTTACCCTTGGGGGTTTCCAATCACAGATGCCTCAATAAAGGATGAACTGATAATGGTGGTGGTGTGCTGTCTTTGACGCTTCAATGGTGAAAGACCTGACACTCCTCCCTCTAATGGGGGGAGGTCCAAAAAGTTCCTAGATCGATGAGGTCCCATTGGGTCCGTTATGTTGTCGAATAGTTTAGTATTGACAATATTTTTGGTTTGCTGAGGGAAGGAAGATTTTTTTATCAAAGAAAATACGATCACATGCATGAAAAAAAGCTAAAAATTAAGAGGTAATTTTTCCTTTAAATTAATGGTATGTGATCAAGCATGAAAAAAATATGGTTTGGTTTTTTACGTATGATACTCAAAAGCCTAAATAGGCCTAATTGTCCTTACACTCTAAAATGTAAATGGGTCTTGTGAATTTTTCTTCTGATGGGTAGTGGGGCTAATGTCTCGAAAGAACTGGCAATGTCTTCCAGCAGCTAAAGAATCGACCAAGGTAATGGTAAGAGGATCTAGTGCTGCCTGCACCATCACCTATAGGAAATGATGCCCTAGTTTTGGCCACTAAAGTACTGTCATCCCATGTGAGCATTCGAGTCTTGAGATTCTTGGTATTCAATTGCTAGTACCAAGCACTAGATGGGTCAGGTAGCCCCAAAAAGCACCACACACACTGGGTCTAAGATTAACCCCCTCTGTGACGGGTCTCTGGTAATGCTCAGGTATTTGTTCCATGGGCGAATAGACGGATTTGAAGCTCCATAAAAATTCAACATATATGTTTCAAAATGTAGAAGAAGCACGGTGGCTTATTGGATTCCTACCCCCGATGGTCCTAGCCTGAACTATAATTTATTTTGTGGCCCGTATAGGGAGAATTTAGTGAGTTCGATTAATGATTATTTTTAAAGAGTCAATTTTCTTAGGGTGTGCCTTGGTGAAGTAACTGTAAGAAGAGGACAAAAGTCCCAACGCACTGGGTTCCTTTTGGTCCAATGCTTATAGATGCTTCGTGTGTGCTTTGGAGTGTACAGTCAAAAGTGTTATGAGATATGGATATGAGCTGATCCTTTACAATAATTTTCTAATTATGTTGTGTGATTGTTCCTTGCAAAAATTAATGATGTGTGGATTATGGGTCGCTTACACCTTGCCTAGTTAAACTAAGTTTGCACTATAAGGAGATGGAAAATTGTCTTAGGAAATCATTCATATGCATACCCAGGCTCACCATAAGGTGCAAGGGTGGCAGATATTGCTTGCTTTCTTTTCAACAGTTTGGTCCTGGTCTCGATTCCTAATGCAAAAATTGAACTAATCTAAATGCAAAAATTGAAAAACAAGAATTAGATAAGATGTGTGGATGTATGCGCCACTTACTTTTCTACTAATTATTCTATGTGTTTTGTATCTTTTACCAACAAATCCTTTGTTTGGACAACATATGTGGATTGAAGGCTACTTATTTCCCCTACTTAAACTATGTGTGATTTGCAACAATAAAAAAATAAAATTAAAACTACTTAGTTGCTAGGATAAACTCTAGAAAATAAGTGTCCCAACCAGTCATAAAATACCAGAGCACATTGATGGTAAATTTCTTACGGGTTTCCAACACCTTATAACTCCAAAAAACTAAGAGAAATAAGAGAAAAATGGGCTTACTGCCTACCACACTGCTTATTCTCCCATAGGCACGAAGCATGCGTCTATCTCAACAGAATGCGCACAGTCGGGAAGAAGAAAGAAAAACTCCCCCTTCTCTAAGAAAAATTTCTCACTGAGGGTGACTGAAAGTGCTGAGAGGATGCAGGAGTGATTTTGCAGCAAGTTGAGTAGGAAGGACCTGCATCAACAACCATTAACTCAAAAGAAATAATCTAGTGGAGTCGCCATTCCAGTGGTAGTGCATTCGGCAAATGGGCAGATGAAATACACTATGATTTGTAGGGAGGCTACTTTCCTACAAGCAAGTCACAGGTCAAAGTGGGTTTTCAAAAATTAGTGGAAAAATTTCAACATGTAATAAGCTAATTTAAATGGAAACATAACATGGTACATAAAAAATTAAACAAAAACAAAAAAACATGCACAAGAAACATGCTCAATAGAGAAAACACACTAATAACTCAACAATGGAGAGATCTCTCCCTTTGTTAAGTGCTTGTGGTAGTAGAAGATAGAATGAAAAATCTCTTGTAGTGGATCCTTTGAGCTACGAAGCTCCAATATCCAAGACAAGGGGGTCTCTTCCCCTCAAGTTTTTAGCAAGACTCTCTTCCCTCTCAAAGGATGGTAGATCGACGGACACGTGGTGAACTCTTCTCTCTTGGATTGAGGTGTTGGATGGCCAACAACTGAATCCTTCCCATCCTCTTGTTGTTGGACAACACACGGTGGTTTGTTGATGAGAAATTTGGCCATCATAACAATGTGTCTGCCATTTCTCTTCCCATGGTTGCCTTTTATAGACAAATTTCAAATTTTCCCTCCTTCTCTTGGTACAAGATGGATGTTGACACAAGAGTGGGGGTATGATTCCTTTGTGTGTTGCAATAAAGCCTCAAGGTGGCTCAAAGGTGATTGTACTTTGTTATCTTGAGTGAGAATATTTTTCTCTCTGTACCAAGTGGTCTTGAATTACACGATTATTGGAGGGATAATCACGCTCTTCATGGCTATCGAAGAAAAAGACGCAATGCGTTTAGTGCCAATGCTTCTTGCGTGTGGTCAAAAAATTTGTCTGTTGACCTTAGGAAAATTTAAAATTTTCAGCCCTTGTAATGTATTTCTTCCCTGTAAATCTTTATTTGTACCTTTTGCCGCCGATTAGGGGAATTTAGAGGTCTAAAATGGGCCTTCTAAGAAAAATGTACAACCAAAATAAAATTTATAAGACCCAATAAGATTCAAGATGATGATGTCAACCATGGGGGATGATTCACCATTTTTGGAGTAAAAAAGTAAAATAATTAAAAAATAATAAAATAATAAAACTATCTTTTCAACTTGTATTTTCAACTTATCTCCCTAAGTTTTTACTCAATTTCGAGCAGGATTACTCGTTGGATGAAAAATTTAATTCCTCATCCAAGGAGTACCCGTGTTGCATACTTTTGATGAACCCTGCTACACGAAAAATGAGAAATATGTGAAAAACGTGATTGCAATCATGTTTTTCATGTATTTCTCATTTTTCGTGTAGCAGGGTCCATCTGAAGTATGCAACATGGGTACTCATTGGATGAGGAATCAAATTATGCATCCAATGAGTGTTTCTTCTTGAGATTTTAGTAAAGCCATAGGGAGATAAGTTGAAAATACGAGTTGAAAGAATTGTTTTTCTTTTTTCCCTCTAAAATTTGATGATGTAATCATATCTTATTTTATGATTTCCACTATTATATTATTTTAGAAATTTGCTGAATAATGAAGATTTATCCACTGAGATTATCCTGATCATACACTAATTCGAATTCATGTATAACACATAACCTCTTCCACAATTGATCATCAATATGCGGAAATAGAAACAGTCACATGCGCAAATAAACACAATATGTAATGGGGAAAGCTTATAGCTGAAAACCCCCAGCTATTTTGTATATTAGAATAGAAGAGAACATGTAACAATCTCAGTACAATACTCCTCACAAGTACTCAGTACTGTCTCGAAAGGTTACACACAAACTAGCTCAGTTTTGAACAAGTCACAGGTTCAAAACTCATCCACTAATTGCCTGCCTCTATTGCGCAATCCAAGTTGGTTGAATGAGAGATCCAAGTTCGAATATCCTTGGCTTCAACTGCGCAATCATCATTGGCAATCTCCTCCACTACTTGTGCAAATCTCATGCACAACTCATGTTGCAACTAATAGCAAACTCACCCTTTCATCTACCTCTTCCATTGGTCTTCACTGAACTATCCATGCACTGCAGTGAACTGATGTGTTCTTGAGTTGAATAATGAATTAATAATTAGTGAATTAAATAATATTTAATTCACTCCACTCATCACTAGTGTATTATCCAGTTAAACTAAACACAACTAGTTCAACTAAGTTAAACCGAACACAACTCCACCAACTGTCTCATCAACTCCACCAAACTCTACCACTTGAGTTCTAACTGAAGTCAACCATGCATGAGCTCACCAAACCCCTAGGAATAGTGTAATTCCTTCTTTCAGGTGCATGGGCCACATCCGTAGCTCCAACTGAAGTGCTGTAAGAGAATAAACTGAAGTTTAGAGTCCAAATATTATTAAGGGCTAATAATATTTGACTGACCTATTTTTAGACAGGCAGTCTAAAAATAGACTTCGACTTGTATGTCTAAAAATAGAGGTCCATATATTTTTACCAACTCGACCAATCATCCAAGAATAGCATACTGCAACTCCTAGACCATGCTCCATATGTCTAAAAATAGACATAGTATAAAAATAGACTTTGCGCCAAAAATAGCCTGCGGGCCCACTTAGTGAAGGCGACTTCATTTCACTAAGCTCCATCATATTGTTGCATTTTCAACACTCCCTCTCAACAAGATATGGATTATCTGCAACCCCTATCCTGCCTCTGTGGTATTCGAATTTTCTCCTGGTGAGCGCCTTCGTCAAGATGTCAGCATCCTGATCCTTCGTGGGAATATATGAAAGTAACATGATTCTCCGCTGCACACAATCTCTGATATGATGGTACCTGATGTCGATGTGTTTGGATCTATCATGAAATATTGGATTAGCCGAGAGTTTAATGCAACTATGGTTATCACAATAAATCACAGTAGGCTCCAAGTGCAACCCAAACAATCCAACGAGGATATTCCTCATCCAAATAGCCTCGCATGCAGCCAAGCTTGCTGCCATGTACTCGGCCTCTGCTGAACTGAGTGCCACGGATCTCTGCTTCCTGCTGTACCAGGAAACTGCTGTCAACCCGATACTGAAAACTCCTCCAGATGTGCTCTTTCGGTCCGTTGGGCTCCCTGCCCAATCTGCATCAGTGAAGCCGCTAAGCTTCGCTCCAACCTCCTGTCTGTACCATAGACCATATCCTGATGTGCCACTAAGATAACGCAATACATGCTTGCCTGCCTTCCAGAAGAGCTTGGTAGGATTAACCATAGCTTGCGAAAGCTGGTTAACAGCATAGCATATATCGGGTCGTGTATTGACCAGATACATAAGCGACCCCACCAACTATCGATAGACAGTGGCATCCACTACCTCCACTGAAGTAGCATCCTCCTTCCTCCAACCACCGGGAAGAGGAGTATCAACAGGCTTGCAGCCATGCATGTTGAACCTCTCCAGTATCTCCCGGGCATACTTACCCTAAGAAACAAACAGTCCACCACTGCGCTGCCAAATCTCCAATCCCAGGAAATAATGAAGGAGGCCCAAGTCCTTCATCTCAAACTCTCTAGCAAGGTCCTCCTTGCATGAAAGTATCAACAGCTCATCACCCGTCAAAATCAGATCATCTACATACAGTACAATGATCAGAAACTTCCCCTCCACCACAATCTGGTACAGGTTAGGATCCGCCTCACTCTTGGAGAATCCAAGTCCGGTGAAATAACTGTCTATCTGTGTGTACCAAGCACGAGGTGCTTGCTTCAGCCCGTACAGTGCTCTCTTGAGTCGGCAAACATGCGACTCACTGCTGAAGATATCGAAACCTTCAGGCTGCTCTATGTACACCTCCTCCTCAATGACTTCGTTGAGGAACGCAGTCTTCACATCCATCTGATGGATGTGCCACCCCATCTGCGTTGAGAGAGCTAGGATCGTCCGTATGGAAGAGTACCTTGCGACAGGTGCAAAGGTCTCCTCATAATCGATCCCCTCGATCTGTGAGAAGCCACAGGCAACAAATCTTGCCTTGTACTTCTCCACACTCCCGTCAGCCGCCTGCTTCACTTTGTAGATCCATCGCAAACCCACCACTGATTTCCCCTCCGATCTTGGGACAATCTCCCATGCATTTTTTCTGACAATAGAATCATAATCTTCCACCATGGCATCTACCCATGCGGGTTCCCCCATAGCTTCCTCGAAAGAGGATGGTTCTGTCACGACACATTTGCTCATAAGAGCCATGTATCTAGTGTACCAGTCCGGTGACTGTCTCTGTCTATGCTGTGCTGTAGGTGGTCTTACAACCTTCTCTGCATCTCGAGCCAGTCGCTTAGCTTCTGTAGTGCGCTTGCACCCTCTGATGGTTGGCGTTGCATGAGTGGTCTCTTCCACCTCATGAACTTCCTCTTGTGGCTGATTCACATCTAGAAGCTCCTCCTTAGGAACTAATAGCTCCTCATCTGCATGCAAGTATGGCTCCCTCTCAAGCGAACACTGCATGGCTTTCTCCTCCTGAAATTTGATATCCCGTCGCACAACAATCTTGCGGCTGTCTGGAAAATACACCCGATAGTTGTAAGGTGTATCAGTGTACCCCACAAATATTCCAACCTCTGCGATCGGATCCAGCTTCTTTCTGGCATCCTTCGTCACATGCATGTAGACAGGTGAGCCAAAAATCCTTAGATGAGAAATATCAGGCCTCTTGCCAGAAAATGCCTCCTTCGGTGTACTCATGCCAAGTATCTTGTGAGGACAACGGTTCTGCACATACACTTCAGTATTTCATGCCTCAGCCCACAAGTGAAGGGGTAGGCCCTGATCATGCAACATCACCTGTGCAGCACCCACGATCGTTCTGCTCTTCCGCTCAGCAACCCCGTTCTGCTGTGGGTTATGGGGTGCGATGAGCTCTCTCTGAATCCCTTCTACGCTGCAAAAAGTCTTTGAATTCAGTAGAGATGAATTCACCACCATTGTCGCTCCTAAGAGCCTTCACATGCTTCCTCGATTCCTTCTCAACCAGCGCCTTGAATTCACAGAACTTTGAATATGTCTCGCTCTTCTTCTGCATGAAGAAGATCCAGCACTTCCGAGAGAAATCATCAACAAAGATCACATAGTGCTCGTGCTTTGCTGTCGAAGCTACTGAGAAAGGACCACACACGTCTGTGTGAACTCTCTCAAGGATCGTCGTGGCGCGACTATCCTTCTCGTGAAAGGTGGCTTTCACATATTTTCGCAAGGTACACCCCTTGCACTGATCTGACTGCGCAAGAGTGCCCTTAGGAAGCCCAGTAGAAATCTGCTGCAGTATCTTCAAGGCTCCATGGTGAAGGTGGCCCAACCTCCTGTGCCACAGCTCGCCATCATCCTGGCTCACCACTACTTCCGCCTTGCATGCCATTGCTGCACAGCCATCTACTTGCAACTGATAAAGGTTCTTGACTCGAACCCCTATCTTCCGGGTCTCTCCAGTTGTCTTACTGCGCAGGAAAGCCTTTCCTTCGCTGAAGACCACATCATACCCCTTGTCTTCCAACATCACCACAGAGATCAGATTCTTCATCAATCCTGGAACATGCAATACTTCCTTCAATACGAAGGGTTTACCAGACTCCCTCTCAAAGGAAATGGTACCGATATCGGTCGCACTGTATCTACCATCATCGCCCATCTCGATGTGCACTCCAAGATATTTTTCCTCCAGATCTGAAAACAGATCTCGATCTCCTGTCATGTAAAATGACGCACCACTGTCCAAGAACCATACTGATCCCATCACACTTGAGACCAAGCATGCGATCAGTGAAAAATCCAGTTCGAACTGGGAGGCCAATGCCTCTCCCGTTGCAGATCCAGCAGCCTTCTTATTTTTCTTCTTCTGCGGACAATTTGTGGCATAGTGTCCGTGCTGGTGACAGTGAAAACACTTCACCTTGGACATGTCTTGCTTCTTGCCTTTCGCACCAGACTGAGAAGCCTTCTTGCTCTTCCCCTTCTTTGCTTTGGCAGCCAAAGCACAATTTTCTTTATCAGATACCTTTGATGAAGATCCGTCCTTGGTAGTCCACCTTATCTTCTCTTGCATGAGATCCACCCAAAGTCGCTCCCATCCGGCAACTTCTCTCGACCATTGACAGAGTCCTGATAGGAATGCCAAGCCTTCGAAAGACCAAGGAGAGCTAGGTCCACCAAGTCCTCTTCATCGACAGTCACCCCCACACTTCCCAGCTCATCTCTGCATTGAGTGAACTTCGTGAGGTACTTGGTGATACTGTCGCCTTTCTCCATCTTAATGTTTCTGAGTTTATCCTTGAGCGCCAGCTTCCTTTGGTCGCTCTTGCTCTGGAATAGATCTGTCAATGCTTTCCACATCAAATATGGAGAAGCTTTTCCATGCAGGCTGGATACAATGTGATCCTTTACGCCCTCCAACAGAATCCTTCGACATTTCGCCATCTTCTTTTGCCAAGCTTCAACTTCAGCAGGATCAGTAGGCTTTTGGACATCCATATCTACGAACTCCTTCAGCCCGTTATCATCTAATACCGCCTCCATCTGGTCTTTCCATGCAACATAATTCGAACTGCCCTCAAGGGCATACTCGAGTCGCAAACCGTTGAAAGACATTTCAACTCTGGCACCAAGAAAACAATCTGCTGCAAAATTCGAATTCCAAGCTCAAAACTCAACTGCTTCTGGATCTGTGAGAACAAATTATTTCTAGCACAGAGATCGACTGTAAGGGCATTTACTGGATATATCACCTTTCAGAGAAAGGATGGATCCAGAGGCTACCTGGCCCGTTACAGACTCTGTCTACCAAAATAATATTGTAATCACTACAATAGATCCCGATGATCAATTCGCTCTGATACCATGTAGAAATTTGCTGAATAATGAAGATTTATCCATTGAGATTATCCTGGTCACACATTAATTCGAATTCATGCATAACACATAACCTCTTCTACAATTGATCAACAATTTGCGGAAATAGAAATAGTCGCATGCGCACATAAACACAATATGTAATGGGGAAAGCTTATAGCTGAAAACCCCCAGCTATTTTGTATATTATAATAGAAGATAACATGTAACAATCTCAGTACAATACTCCTCACAAGTACTCAGTACTGTCTCCAAAAGTTACACACAAACTAGCTCAGTTTTGAACAAGTCACAGGTTCAAAACTCATCCACTAATTGCCTGCCTCTATTGCGCAATCCAAGTTGGTTGAATGAGAGATCCAAGTTTGAATCTCCTTGGCTTCAACTGCGCAATCATCATTGGCAATCTCCTCCAATGCTTGTGCAAATATCATGCACAACTCATGTCGCAACTAATATCAAACTCACCCTTTCATCTACCTCTTCCACTGGTCTTCACTGAACTGTCCATGCACTGCAGTGAACTTATGTGTTCTTGAGTTGAATAATGAGTTAATAATTAGTGAATTAAATAATATTTAATTCACTCCACTCATTACTAGTGTATTATCAAGTTAAACTAAACACAACTAGTTCAACTAAGTTAAACCGAACACAACTCCACCAACTGTCTCATCAACTCCACCAAACTCTACCACTTGAGTTCTAACTGAAGTCAACCATGCATGAGCTCACCAAACCCCTAGGAATAGCGTAATTCCTTCTGTCAGGTGCACGGGCCACATCCGTAGCGCCAAGTGAAGTGCTGTAAGAGAATAAACTGAAGTTTAGAGTCCAAATATTATTAAGGGCTAATAATATTTGACTGACCTATTTTTAGACAGGCAGTCTAAAAATAGACTTCGACCTGTATGTATAAAAATAGAGGTCCATATATTTTTACCAACTCGACCAATCATCCAAGAATAGCATACTGCAACTCCTAGACCATGCTCCATATGTCTAAAAATAGACATAGTCTAAAAATAGACTTTGCGCCAAAAATAGCCTGCGGGCCCACTTAGTGAAGGCGACTTCATTTCACTAAGCTCCATCATCTTGTTGCATTTTCAATAATTATAATTCCCTTAGGAGGCCCATTTTAGACCTCAAAATTCCTCTAATAAGTTGACATTTTCTAATGTCTTTTTCTTGTAAGATTTTCCAGTGTTAACATTGCAGATGGCTAAATATTTTTATGGTTTATGTGATTTTGCAGGTGGAAGAGTGCATGAAGGCTACCATTTGGCATGGAGTCAGCTAAAGGAATTCAATTACTAGCATCTTCATTCATGGAAGATGAGGAAAATTGGCTTTAAAAAATAACCTTTACAACAAAACAAGCATATGAAGGAAATTGGAGAAAAAAATTATGAATTCCAAGTAATCATAATACCATGAAGCTGATGAAAATATACAAACTCCAAAGAGAAAAATACATAAGCCAACAAGAAATTTCAGGTTTTGAAATACAACTGTTGTAAACTGTATATTAGCTTGAGAGAGAAAAATTACGGAATAGGCTCCTCATAACATTCATCAACCCTTTCAAACTAAAAAACCTCCTCATTTGTAGAGTGAGGTCTCTTTTAGAATGGTCTGCCATCTGGGCTAGACTTTGATAACCTGACTGAGAGACCTAATTCAAGTAGGATTACATCACATTGAGTTTTAATAGGGATATTTTCTATTTTGATAGAGTTTGTATTAAAAAAGGATGCTATGACCATTAATAACTCCAAAAAAAACTTAAAAAATTATGCTTTTCATATTTATTGAACCAAACTGACATGCTGAGGTGTTGGTTAGCTGAAAAATTGGAGTTAAGCCCTCGTGAACTTGAATTGAGATGGTGAGTTGTATTGATGAGCTGGCATCATTTGTTGGCTTGATGAGTTGTCAGCCACATGAAGGTTGACTGTTGAGTTGTCCCCTTGAACAAGTGGAATACTAATATGTATGCTCTTATCATATTATTCATCCACTTCCTCACTGCATTGACTTCCCAAAATCATCAAAAAATCCTAACGCTGGACAAAAACATAATACATGTACTTTAGTAGCGAACTTTTGTAGCAAGTGCCAAAATCCACCCTTGTATAATCTTTAACCTTTTTTACTATTCTCAGGTATTCCTTGAGGACAGTGGGATAAACATATTCCTTGAGCCATATTTTTTCTAAAATTTTTGATGATGTTTACCCTCATGGAAAGCTACAACACTTTCATAGCAAATTTATGTCTTTAAGCCCGAGAGTTGCTATGAAAGTGCCTAGTTTCCTCAGATTTTACACTTTCTTCCTTCTATCACCTCTAAAGCACTTGTATCACCTCCTAAACATTTTTAGAAGCCTATACAAACCTATATAATAGAATAAGCCATAATATAGCAAAAAAATGTGTAATCTTACCATGTTTATGGAGAAACATCATTATTAACAGTAATGAATTTTAGGCCCTTTTTAAAATGTTAGCTTGCATCATCTGCATTTGTGCTTCTAGGTAATTTACTTGATCTTGCAACCTTCTCCTCTCTACCTACAACCACCTATATCCTTTTATGTAGAGTAAATGTCCTCTTTAACATCTTTCCTAACTTATCTGCCACTTCATTGTAAGAATCCAATTTCTTATAAATGTCTTTCTTCAATTCCTCAAAAATCAATTTTGATTGTATTACCTCATTTCTAGCATCCTTTAACTGTTCTTGCATAAGCTCTACCTTAGTCTTATCTTGCACATGTTCTTTACCTTTACTTCTCTTCATTTATTCTGCCTTTGTTGGAGGCTCCTCTCACAAATTTTCTTCTGATGGCAGTTTTTTCCCTTGTGACTATTCAGGCATCCATGGTTGCTCAAGTATATTTTTCCTAGATTGTTGTGATCTTGTGAATGGTTTTCTAGGCTTTAAGATAAACCCCAAGTCTTCTTGTGCAAATTCCAATTTCTTGGCTCTTTTCTTTTTCTTTTGAGTGTTTGTGTCCTTGATCTCAATAGGTTGTACAATAGGACTTTCTTCAATTTCAATTTCCTCTAGTATGTATGCTAATTTTCCTCTTCCCTCAGTATGACTTCTTGTAACGCTCCTGAGTGTCCTTGTATATTTTTTCATTTGACTTCTTGTAGAGGTCTTATTTGGCACTGCAACCTTCTACACTTGTTAAACCTCCAGCTCCATAGGCTACATCTCTGTCTCATGGTCAACCACAAGTTTTGGTTCAGATTTATTGTCTTTCCCTAGTGTAGTGGACTCAGATATTGGTGTTTTATAGGGGTGAAAACATCAAATTCATAGCCACTCAAAAGAAAAAATTTAGGCCAATATTTTTTCAATTTTTTTAATTCTTCAACCACCGGCAACTTGATTAGATCACGGGGAAAATTTGAGGTATCACTGGTTTTACGTTTGGCCTGAACCTTGTCTGCCATTTTGCCCAAGCTCCTAAACAAATAAAAAGGAATATCCAGGGATTGCTTACCGATAAAGCGTAGCAATAATTTTATTTGGTATTGGTATATATATAGAATCTACCCTCACAGTTAAAATAATTCTGAATCACCATCAAAAAATTAGAAAAATATTCCTTAAGGCATGTTCTAGGGATGCTTGAAGTCATATATATGCCTCTATGCTCTTCTTTCAAGAATTCATCACAATTATACAATTTAAATTTCTTTACCTTGAACCATGAATCTCCTGACCTTGGGATCTCAGTGGCTTGCACAATTGTGTCAGGAGACATAACAAAATTCAACATGCCTACTTTTGATCTTGTGCCTGTTATGAAACCAGCTCACAAAATAGAAGAAAAGATAGATCAACGCCTTATAAATCAGCCCCTTCAAAGGGGAAACATCCTTTAATTTATAGAAATGAACAATTATTGGATGATTCAAATGAAAAAACCTCCTTTCTATATATAGGAGTCCATGGGGTCACAATATAATCCTAGCCGACCTAACAATAATAATGTAAGGGCACAACAATAATAATTGTGGGCTTTTATGGGGCACAATAATAACAATATGGGGACTACAAGGGTACAACAATAACAATAAGGGGGATACACTAACAACAATAAGGGACTACACTCGTAATATAGAGACCTAACATGCCCCTCTCCTTCAAAAAGGTGTTGTCTTCAACGCTTGAGTAGTTATGGATGCTTCTGTATAAAATTATCATCCTCCCATGTGGAATATTCAGTGGGTAAGTACTTCCACTTGATGAGATACTTTGAAATTGATTGATTTCGTAGCTGTAAAGTTATTGTTTCCATGACTGCTTTAGGTTCCTATATGATTTTCCTTCCTCATCAAGTTCTGGAAATATCTTTTTAACTGGAAGTTTGTCACGTATAACCTTCTTTAAGCATGAAACATGGAAAATTGGGTGCACTTGGGAAGAAGCAGGAAGCTCCAATTTGTATGCCATAGTACCAATATTTTGCAACACCTTGTAAGGAATATAGTACTTTGGCGATAATTTATTATCCTTCTTAGCTTGCTTGCGGGAGATTTTTGTGTGTGGTAGTAGCCGTAAAAATACCCTGTCTCATACATCAAAACTTCTCTCACTGCGATGTTGATCTTCCTATTGTTTCATTCGATTTTGTGCAAAATTTAGGTTATCCTTTAAGAAATGAAGAACTTGTTGTTGATGCTCGATGTGATATTCCACTGCTTGAACCTTAGAATTTTCATTAAAGATGATGTGATGGATAGTGGATGATATCCATAAAGTGCAATAAATGGGGTCATTTTTGTTGTAGTATGGAAGGAAGTGTTATGACACCATTCAACCTGAGGTAACCACTTGACCCATTGTGTTTGTTTATAAAATAAAAAACAACGAAGATATCATTCCAAACATTTTTTCACTATCTCGGTTTTCCCATTGGATTGAGGATGATAAGATGAGCTATGTGCTAGTTGACTACCCAAACAAGAAAATAATTCCATCCAAACATTTCAAGTGAAAATGGGATCTTTGTCGCTTACAATAATCTTTGGTCTTCCATGTAGCTTTTGAATTGTGTCCATAAATGCAATAGCAACTTTACTTGCTTTAAATGGATGAATAATGCACAAAAGTGTGCATACATGGTAAGTTTATCAACTACCACCATGATGACACTATTTCCTTCGAACTTAGGTAAACCTATGATAAAGTCCATTAAAACCTCCTACCAACATTGACTTGGAATGGATAAAGGTTGTAGCAGACTTGGGGTCTTAATTGTCTCAACTTTATTTTGCTGGTAAACCAAAAATTCCGCCACAAACTTTTGAATATCAAATTTAAGGCCATCCCAAAAAAAATCTTTCTTCACCATGTTGTAAGTTTTTAAAATTCCTAAGTGTCCTCTTTGGGGAGAGGTGTGCAATTCCAAAATAATATTTTGTTTTATTTGGGAATTCTTACAAAGATATAAGAAATCTTTGTACCATAAGGAATCGTTTTTCCAACTAAATGTATTAGATGTACTGGGATCTTGCTGCAACTTTTGAATGAGTGTCCACACCTCTTCGTCATTCTTCCATTCTTCCCTTGCTTCAGTTATCCAATCTGGTTGGATAATAGAAATGGCACAAAGAAGTGCTTCCACCTCCTCATCCTTTCTTCAGAGTGCATCTGCAACAACATTTAGCTTCCCTTTTTTATAGATGATTTCAAAGTCATAACCCAACATCTTTGTGACCCATTTTTTATGCTCTTCTGAAGAGAGTCTTTGTTCCAAAAATTATTTAAGACTATCATGATCAATTTTTACCTTGAAGTTTCTTCCCATTAGGTAAGGTCGTCATTTCTTTAGTGCATGTAGTATTGCCAACATTTCCTTCTCATAAATATATTTTTGTAAATACTTTCCTTTGATTGGACGGATTTCAAAAGTAATTGGTCTTCCTTCTTGCATTGAAACAACACGAAATCAATTTCTTGAGGCATCAAATTCCAAAATAAATATTTTTGTGAAGTCTGGTGTAGCTAAGACCGGTGCTTGGCACATTTCCTCTGTAAGATGTTAAAGGGCCTTAGTTTCTTTAGGAGTCCATGAAAATGCATCTTTCTTGAATAATGTTGTTAGAGGTGCTGCTATTATCCAATAATTCTTAACAAATTTGTGATTACCGTTTAACCCGAGAAATCCTCGCAACTACTTTATGGTTGTGGGGAATTTCCATTACTTAATGGATTTAATTTCGTTAGGGTCTACCTTAACACCCTCATGAGATACAATATGACCCATATATTCCACCTCCTGTACTCTAAAGGAACATTTGGTGGTTTTTTCGTATAATTATTTCTCCTCCAATAGTTTGAGCACCCTATCAACATGTTGAACATAATCCTTCCAAGACCTACTGTCGATTAGTATATCATCAAAAAATACTATCACAAATTTTCTAAGGAAGGGTTTTAAAATGGAATTCATCAACCCTTGAAATGTAGAAGGTGCATTGCTAAGGCCAAAAGACATGACCAAAAATTCATAATGATCCTCATAAGTTCGAAATGTTGTTTTCAAAATATCTTCACTCTTCATTTTAATTTGATGATATCCTGAAGAGAGATCCAACTTGGTAAAATAAATTTCTCCATGTAATTCATCCAATAATTCATCAATCACCGGAATGGGAAATTTATCTTTAATGGTGAGATTTTTGAGCTCCCTATAATCCAGATACATGTGCCATGATCCGTCCTTATTGTGCACCAATATTACTAGAGTAGAGAAAGAAATTTGACTAGCTTAAATTATACCAGCCTCTAACATTTATGCAATCATTTGTTCATTTTTGATCTTTTGGACATAAGGATATCTGTAAGGCCTGATGTTTGGAGGAACAATTCATGGAATCAAATGAATAGCATGATCATGATCATGAATAGGTGGGAGTCCTTTGGGAGTTTCAAACACCTTGGAATCATTTGTCAAGACTATTTGGAGATATGGATAAATAGATGATTTTGATGTTGGAACTTCTAGGGAGCATAATTGTGGAATTACGCGGCGTTGTTCTTTCTTCAAAAGCTTTGTCATGAAATTCGAGCTTATTATCTTTCCCAACTTTCCTGCGATACCTCATAATTCAACTTCCTTTCCTTCCGAAAAAAATTTCAAGAAAAGTTCTTGAAAATTAAAAGCTATCGTCCCCAAAGATTGTAACAATTGTACTCCTAATACAACATCCACACCTCCCATTAGAATGGAAAGCATTGGACTATTCACATATTCCCCCATGGTTAGCTTGATATTATGGCACTTTCAAGAGAATTATATATTTCCTCCATTTGCAACCATCACTTGACACTCTAGTGCTGGGTATAGGTAGCGATTCACTTCCTTGTATACCTTACAATGAATAAAAATAAGGGTACTACCTGAATCAATCAACACTATTACATTTTTCTTCTTGATATGTCCTTCTATCTTGAGAGTTTGAGGAGTGGTAATTCCTGCCAATGCATTATAGGATATGATCAGACTCATTTCTTCTTTCTCTAGGGTTGGTTCATGGTGTATATCTTATTATTTTGAAGTTTCTTGCTCATTTTATTCCTCCTATTCACAATCTATGTAAAATAATTTCTTCTTGACACACTTATGACCTTTAGTGTATTTTATATCAAAACTGTAGCAAATCCCTTTTGCTATTTTTTCTTCCAATTGTTTTGGTGTCAACCTTGTAGGTTGTGGAAGTCTAGGAGTAGAAAAACTTCCATATTTATAGATGTGAGTGGTAGGCTTCCTTGTCGCCATAATTTTACTTTCAATTTTTCTTTCCAACCTGAATTCATTCTCCAATGAATCAGGTCCCCAAAGGCCAACCTCATGTTGGATGTTATCCTTCAAAGGCCCTATGAAGACATCAATCTTGTGTTCCTATGGAATATCAGTTACACTTATATTCAATTTATGGAAGTACTTAATGTGCTCCACCATTGAACCCGTTTTTTTGAAATTTATCAATTGGCTAAAGAAGGTGTTGCTCTTTGTATCATCATAATGTTTTATCATTTCCTCCATAAAAATTGACCAAGTGAAAATTTTTTTACAAGATAAAAGCCATTGATACGATACAGATGTATTTTTTTCTAAATATAAAATTACAATGTGTACATTTTGTGTGTTTTGCACATTATGGAGATCCAAATATTGCTCCATCTATAGTATCCATGTTACGAGATCCTTGCCATCAAACTTCCTCATATCAATCTTTGGAATATGGTGGGTCTTAAATCCAACATTAGAGTTTATGAAATCACGATTAAAATTTATTTTTCTCTCATCATGAGTTTCCTCTACTAAATTTTCGCCATTAGGAATCATTTCTTGTATCAACTTAGTCAAACATTCCTTCAAACCTTCCATTTATATTTATAGATCATTATACATGTCTTCCATGTTTCCTTTCATTTTTTCATCGATGCCATCCATCTTAAATTCCATGCCATTCTTCAAACCATCCATCTTATCTTCCACGCCTTTCTTCAAACCATCCATCTTAGCTTCTACTCCTTTCTTCAAACCATCCATCTTAGCTTCCATTTAATTTTTTGTTGCTCTTTGCGAGAGCGAAATTTGTTGCACTTGGTATTGTAATTTGGATATATCATGTTGCACTTATTCCTCTTTATGAGTCATAGTAGAGTCTTATGAGGGATTAATGGGTGTTGAATTATTTTTAAGGGCCATTTTACAACCCAATACTAATATCTATGCTTCAATATTCCCTTGGAATCACTTCAAACTTATTTTTCAAACAAGACTTATGCAATTTTAAAAAACAATACACACCTTTTTCTTGCATCTGACGAGCTCAATATTGAAACTGATGTATCTCTGTAGTTTAGGATCCCCAAGATTTTATCTTTTTTTTTTTTTTTTATTTAGTAGCCCTCTGAATCTTATTTCCAATGCCACAGGTCTGACCTAATTTAGGTTCTTTAAGACAAAGTTATGCCCAATCTCCGATAATGACCTAATTATGGACTTGTTTAGTAGAGCGAAATTGTATGGCATGCCACGTGTCACTGTTTCCTCCTTCAAATTTGAATTTGATATACAGGAAACTACAGTCTGTTTTATTTCAGACAATTTTTATAGAATTCCAATCCGATGCTCAGAGAGAGAGTTATGATGCTTTTCCCAAGGTCACCTCTTTGAGATGAAATTCGGGGGCCTACAAAAACCCTAACTTCCATAGATAATATCTCCCAAAATTTTGCAAACCAAGATCTGAAATTGTTACAGGACGTTCCTCAGTATTTCTTCAAAATGGTTTTTTTTAGCTTTTCAACCTTCATAGAAAAACATTTATAGCGACAATTCCAAAATGACCTATTTGAAGCAGCGAAACCCTAGAATCCAAAGCTCTGATACCAAATGTTATGAAAATAGCTCACAAAATAGAAGAAAATATAGATCAATGCCTTAGAAATCAACCTCTTCTAGGGGGGAACCTCCTTTACATTAAATAAATGAAAAATTCTTGGATGATTCAAATGAGAAAACCTCCTTTCTATATATAGGAGTCCATGGGGTCACAATATAATCCTAGCAGACCTAATAATAATAATGTAAGGGCACAGAAAAGCTCTCTGTACAGTTAGAAAATTCTTAGATCAAGTGTGTAGATAAGCCTGTCCCAGAATCCTTTTTATATAAAAGGAATGTATAGATCCAACATCCTGTCAACCCTATTGACAAATTTCCTCATTTACTTCCAAAAGAATTAATCCAGCCCGACAAAGAGGTAGAATCCTCATAAAATATTATGGTAGCCTCTTTATTCAAAGATCCAGAAGATAAATCTCCCTCAGGATCAGAAGCACAAATTCTTCCAATATATGAACCACTAGAAAGTCAATTCACAAGATATCATGCTCCTAACTTGAGTGGTAAAGGGAAGATTCCTGAGACTCACACGTTCCATCCAGATGCACATAGGGAATGGAATGTTGACAACTTGAGTGTGGGTTAGATAATACAGTTGCTTGATATGATGTTCACATAACACAAATTAATGTGCTTAAGGGGAAAAATAGAAGTAGAAGCCTATAAAACTATAATCCAATGTTTTACTGGTACATTACTTAGATGGTGGGAAGTGGAAAATTCACCAGCCCTTACAGAAAAAATGGAAAGTGAAATCCTGAAAGATGAAATAGGTGACATCATTCATAATACTGACAGGACTCTCGAAAATAATATGATAAGGGCCCTAAATTCTATGATACTGGAACGCTGGTGTGGATCAGAAATTGAGATAACAGATAAGAATGAGATGATTCTTATGAATCTCAAATGTTATAAATTATCTCAGTATGAATATTTCCACAGAGACTAGATGCAAAGTATATATGAAGTAAAATACCCAAAGAATTTACTATGGAAACAAGTTTATCTTGCTGCTTTGCCTTCAAATTTTGTAGATCTTCTCAAACAACAAGATGATTTTCAGTTACCTTTTGAGTCTTTTACATGGGGGGAAATATATGTTGTTATTACTAAAACTATGATTGGTTTATGTACAAATATGAAAGTTAATAAGTCTCTTCAGAAATTATCAAGAATTCCTGACAATAAGTCAATATGTCATAAATATGGTCTTTCTTTTGATGATCCTATTGTTAAAAGAAGAAAGGCTAAAAAGCAAGCTAAAAGGCAAAGAAGCAGACAAGAGACTTTCCAACCAAATATAGCAAAGGTAGAAAGAGGATTCAACAAAAGTCTAGAAAAGGATATTACAAATATATTCCTAGAACCCATTATTATCAACCATCTGATATCCACCTGCGCACTCATAAGCAAGAAAAATGGGGTAATTTGACCTGCTGGTTATGTGGCAAACCAGGTCATAATTCTAGTAAATGTCCAGATGGTGAGGAATCTAAAAGAAATAGAGGTAATAAATCAGAAGCCTTAGCTCGTAATAAGAAAGTTGTCAAAATTGAATCTCCTACAATGTGTTTTAAATGTGGATCAAGAAGCCAAAGATCTGAAAATTGTCCAAACATTGTTACGAGAGAACAACTTGAACAATTTCAGGCTGAAAATACTACCTCTGATTCTCAGAGTTCTTATTCAAATTCTTCTGATGAAGAATTTCATGCACATATGGTCACATGTTTTTATTATGATTCAGAAAATTGTGATTGTAAATATTCTTCTGAATCTGACTCTTCTAATGATGATTCTTCTGATTATGAGGAATCTAATCACCTTCAGCTACAAAAAGAAAAAGCTCTCATGGCCCATACTACTGATGATGCATAATTGGAAATTCTATCCCAGATTAGAGCACAGGATGAAGGTGAAATGAAAAATAAGCTTCTTGAAGCATTTTTAAGCCAAGTGCACAACACAAAGAGATCTTCTTCTAAACCTTTGTTTATTAATGCATCTTATGAGAGAAATACTAAAGCCTTCCAGAGAAGCCAGCTGCAGGAAAAAGTTCGCCAACTCACTCTGGGGGAGGTAAGTAGGGAAATCCATACTTTAAAATCAGAAATCTCTACTTTGAAAAAAAAAGTCTCTCAGTTAGAAAAATGCAAAAATAAATAGTAAGAAGAAGAAGAAGAAGATTATAGTTCATTCATAAATACAAATGTTGAAATTTTTGAAGGAAAAAGAGAAACTACTACTGGTTTTAGAGATATGAGGATCCTAACTATTCAGTATCAACATCATCATGTAATGCTTGACATTTGTATTGAAGGGAAAATGTTTTCCCTTAGGACATTAATTGACTCTCGTGTAGATATTAATGTCCTCCATAGTAAAATTATCCCATCCAAATATTGGGTAAAGGCATTTAGAAAATTTGTTGGATTGGGAGATAAAGAATTGCAGTATGAAGTTCCTAAAGTTACTATTTTCTTTGATGAACATTGCATTAAACTAAAATTTGCAGTTGTAGATATTCCAATTGACTGCATTTTATACAATGTATTTTTAGCAGCTGTGGAACCACATCGATCAACCATATTGGCAAACAACATAGCTGGTTATTTCATTACTATGCCTAAATCAGATGGGAGTTCTAAAAAGCTTAAGTTGCCTTATATATCTACTCCCAGAATTTCTACCATGGTTCAGGCTATGGAGCAACTGAAAATGGCTAGTAAAAAACTAGATGAATTGAAATATTTAAAGGCAACAATGAGAATTGGAGAACAACTCCTTTCTCCAAGTATCAAGAAGCAAATCTCTGATCTAAAGCAAAGATTTGAATCAGAATGCTATGCAGAAGAACCAAATGCTTTTTGGCATAGGAAACAACATTTTGTTGAATTGCCCTATAAGTTAGACTATGAAGGAAGACCTTGCAAAAGTAAGGAAATTCAAATGAATAAAGAATATAGAGATTTGTGCAGTAAAGAAATAATTTTTTTTGGATAGGAAGCTAATCAGAGAATCTGACAGTCCCTGGAACTGTTATGGATTTTATTTTAATAAAAGATTAGAACAAATTAGAGGCATCCCCAGATTGGTCATAGATTATAAACCTCTGAATTTTGTTCTTGCAGATAACACCTATCCTATCCCACACAAAGGTGAGCTGTTGGCAAGAATTGCAGGTGCCAAGATTTTTTCAAAGTTTGATATGAAGTCAGGTTTTGGTAGGTGGCAATTAAGGAAGAAGAAAAATTCAAGACTGCATTATGCATCCCAGCAGGGCACTATGAGTGAAACGTCATGCCTTTTGGTGTGAAGCATGCTCCATCCAAATTCCAAAAGGTTATGGATTCAATTTTTAAACCATACTTTGAATGGTTAATTGTATATATTGATGATGTTTTATTTTTTTGCAAGAACTTGCATGATCACTTCAAACATGCAAATATTTTCTTGCAAGTAGTTAAAAGAAATGGTCTAGTTCTGAGCAAGAAAAAGATAGAGTTGTTTCAGACCTCTATCAAATTTCTTGGCCATACTATCAAAGATGGACAAATCTCTTTGCAAAAGCATGCTCTGGAATTTGCTGATAAATTTCCAGACATTATCACTGATAAAACTCAACTGCAAATATTTCTAGGCTGTTTAAATTAGGTTAGCAGCTTTTATCGAGACTGTGCCAAAGATAGCTCTTTGCTAAACCAAAGATTGAAGAAAGATTTGAAGCCATAGATTGAAGCTCACACTGCAGCAGTCAGAAAAATTAAATCCAAGTAAAAACTCTCCCTATTTTATTTGTTGTTGATGACAATACTTTCAAGGTTGTTGAATCTGATGCCAGTAATGAAGGATGGGGAGGTATTCTCAAACAAAGAAAGGATGGCAAAGAACAGATTGTTCAAATTGCATCAGGCACATGGAGTCCAGCTGAAAGGAACTATTCCACCATTGAAAAAGAAGTGAAATCTGCTTGGAACATGGTGGGTAAATTTGAAATCCATCTTGTATATAAAAAGTTTCTGCTTAGAACAGATGCCTCTGCTCTTAAGAAGGTTTTGACTAAAGATATTAAGAATCCTGGTGAATTTAAGTTTGCCAGATGGCAGGCCCTCTTTGCAAACTTTGAATTTGATGTTGAACATATCAAACGGATAGAAAGTAGTCTTCCTGATTTCTTGAGCAGAGAATACATACAGCATGTACAACTTATGATGATTGTGACAGAATGGGATCCAAACCAACAACAAGAAGTTGTCAGGTCTATTCTTGACAGCAAAAACTGGGCAGAATATCGTGACCAATGGAAGCCGACCTGGAAGTTAAGAAATAAAAAGGTTTTGGATGCCAACTTGCAGCCTCATACTGATATTTTTCATTTGGTGCCTGAAAGGAAAGTATATCCAAAATGAAATAAGTGGATACATGATATGGTATACTCCAAAATTATGATGGATACTCACTTAGTAGAAGAAAGCCTCAGCAATGATTTCCATGACATAAGCATGATTTGGTCTGAAGGGGGAGATAGGCACCGAGTGTATCATAGATATTTTTGTATAAACAGAACCGAAGATCCTGCATAGACCATTGGTAATGCTTTATGGCCAGGAAATGATCCCTCTCTTATTTTTTCGAATTTGTGCTTTTCTAAAATAACTATCTTAAACAAAAAAACAATGTTAACTATAATAAAAATCATGCATGAATATACATATTTGGTTAATTTTAATTAAAAACGTTATAATTAATAATCTCACTTTCACAATTGATTATTAATATAAAAACTCAATATAAAAGAAATATTTCATTACAAATATAATATTTCAATGTCTATGTTTCATTACAAATATAATCTTTCACTGTCTATGAAACAATATATTATTGAAAAAGTAAATCATAATTATTAATATGTTTATAAATTTCCTCTATCTAACAATATATTATTGAAAGAATAAATTATAATTATTAATATGTTTATAAATTTCCCCTAATCTAAACTTGAGATGTTGAAATTCTTGATTTTTAAATATAATTATGTGTTTATAATACACTTATTTGAAAATTTTAATTATTATAATACATTTACTTGCACTTTTATTTATGATCTATTTTAATGATCTCAAGTAATCTTCTCTTTATATTGTTTTTAAAAAAGAAAACAATATTCTACACTTCACATTACTTTGCAAGAAAGATGTATAAATAACATAATTTTATTAATTTTATTAATTTACTTTTGTCTTTTTAAAAGAAGGTATTTTTTTTAAGACAATTATTTATTTAAAATAATAATTTAAATATTTACAATCCAAGATTATGTGATGCAGGAGCATCGGAATTAGCCATCAATGTGGAGATTTGTTCACATGTTGTGGCTAAATAGGGTGAAATTCACTGACTATTGGTCAAATTCAGTTTTACTGAGGAGGTTGGACTTCCCAAATAGTTTGTTATTGTAATAAGTGAGAGATTGTCTTATTTTAGATTAGAGATAAGATTTGTTTGTATAGATGTATTTGAAAAGCTACGAAATAGCAGATTTCTGTTTGATCTATAAAAAATAGGAAAGTGCTGTTAGACTTCTAGAAATAGAAGATTACATTGTTAGAAGAATTAGTTAATAATAAAGATGTGATAAGGCGAGGGAGGAGTTTTTTTGGAGTGAAGCGAGAGCTCAAAGTGTGGAGTGAATTGTGTTTTTTGTAACAGTGTATAACAGAGATCATTCCTTGTGTAATTGGCCAAAGGCCGAGACTCTGTTTATGAATAAATTTAATGTTGTGTGCATCAATGTATGGTGAGCTTGTGAGGATTGATGCATTTGTTTTTCTTGGTAATTGTTTGAAGTGGTTCCGATCTGATGTTTTTATTTAAAACTGTAAGAATTTCGTGTTTAAAGAAAACCTGGTGTTGTAGAAATTTGTGAGCTAAAAAAGTCTTTAACATAGAGAAATAGCATAAAAAGACTTCATGGATCCTTTGAGCAGAGTTGAATTAATATACATATCGGTTTTGGAATTAGTCGGGTCCGTGTAACCTCGCATCGGGACCAGAGAGGCTTCCATATCACACTATATAACAGTGGACCCAGACGCGAGGTGTTATAAACTCGTCGAAGCGGAATCGGTCCGTGGATATCGTGAAAGGCTACTCGAGGTGGTGTTGAACTATAGCGATCTCCTGATCATGCATTGATATCGACGGAGCACATCGGAGTTGCGATAGTCGAGTGACATCATATTCTTCAGAATTGCGATCTCCTCGAAGTAGTCATCGTGATTCGTTGCTATGGAAGCGATCACTTGAAGTGTGCTTTGCTGTCTGATTTATGAATTGATCCTGAGTCAGCTTGATCAACCAGATCCTCGGAGTGAGATATACATAGATTATTTTGTGTGATAAGGCGTTTAACGCTGGTTTGAATGTTTTAAAAGGGTTATATCGGATCGGGAGGAGAATAGAATTTTTTTTAAATTTATTAAAAGGCTTCGGTTTCGATAAGTTTTAAAAGGGGATTATTGATTGTGGTGATCCATGGTGGGTTTTTAAATAATTCCATTACTTCCGCTGCACCAATTTTTGGTATCAGAGCAGAATAAAAAGGTATTTGCAGCGAAAATGCCACCAAGAAGAGGAATTGGTCAAGGGAGACTAGAACCAAATGCAGTTCTGTTGGAAGAAGTGCAAAATTTGCATGCACGAATGGAAACAATGGAGAAAACCCAAAGAAGAGCGCCTGATGATGGAGCTGAAAGTTCTTCAGAAGAATCTGATGCGGATGTGGAAGAAGCAGAAGAAGACAATGAAAATGTAAAATTCATCAAGATGATGGAAAAATTTAGAAGCAAACCCAAGATGGAGATTCCTATGTATGAAGGGAGTTTGAATGCAGAGGAGCTTATGGATTGGATCAGATCCATAGATCAGTACTTTGATTATGAAGAGGTTGAGGAGAATAAGAGGGTGAATTTTGCAGTCACTAGATTGAAGGGTCATGCAGCCATATGGTGGGACGAGGTACAGACATCAAGAACGAGAAAAGGGAAATCTAAGATCAAGCAGTGGGATAAAATGGTAAGTAAATTGAAAGCCAAGTTTTTTCCTAAAGACTATCATTTGAATCTTTTTAAGCAAATGCAAAATCTGAAGTGGAAAGGAATGTATGTTAGGGAGTATACGGAAGAATTTTATAGATTAAGTATCAGAACAGGGCATGTAGAAGGTGATTTGGAGAAAACAGCTAGATATGTGAATGGGCTAAGGTATGAAATACAAGATGAGATTGGCTTGTTAAGTCTGAAAACTGTTGAGGATGCCTATCAAGCAAGTCTGAAGGAAGAAGAGAAAATATTGAGGAAACATAATCAAAGGAATAGAGGAAATATCTCAGCGAGAGGTAGAGGAGCTGCCAGATCTAGAGGAACACAACATCAGTATGAAACAGGAAGTTCATGCGTATCACCACGTATAATCAGAGAAGATTCTGCTTCCAGGAAGAGGGCGAGGAAGAGATGTTAGGTGTTATACCTGTGGAGAATGGGGACACATGTCAAGGGATTGTCCTCATAACAAATCAGCGAGCCAGAGGGGTGCCAATGTGACTAAGGCAGAGCCAAAACCACCTCGACTTGTGGAGAAAGAGGAACCACCTGAAGAAGGTGAATCATTGTTGCTTAGAAGAACTTTGCTTAGATCAGAAAAGGAGGCTGGAGAACCTGTGCAAAGGAAAAATTTGTTCAGAACTACATGTAAATCAAAGGGTAAGTGCTGTAAGGTTATAATTGACAGTGGGAGTACTGACAATATTGTGTCCACAAAGATGGTGGAAAAACTTGGGTTAGCAAGGATGGCGCATCCTACACCTTACAAAGTATCTTGGCTATAGAAGGGCCATCAAGTTATCCCGACAGAGCAATGTAATGTGGAAATGTAGATCGACACATACAAAGACGTGATCCTATGTGACATAATGCCCATGGATGTATGTCATGTATTATTCAGGAGACCATGGCAATTTGATCGGAAAGCGATCCATGTTGGGAGAAGGAACACATACACCATAGAGAAGGATGGAATTAAACACACGTTGCTGCCAGTGAAGAATGATGTTGATAAAGCACTGCTCGAAAATAATATTATGTTGATAAGTGGTAAAGAACTGCTACCGGAGGTCAATAAAAGCAGGAGTTGCATTTCGCTATCGTAGGGAGGCCCAAGGTAATATTAACGTCTACGAATTTAAACGATTTACCTGAAGAAATTAAAGCTGTGTTAAATAATTTTATGGATATCATCGTTGATGAATTACCGAATGAATTACCACCGATTAGAAGTGTGAGCCACCATATCGACTTAATACTAGGAGCAAGTCTACCTAATAAAGCTGCGTATAGACTAACTCCCCAGGAAAATGCAGAGATTGCCAAGCAAGTACAGGAGCTGATGAACAAGGGGCTGATTCGAGAAAGTCTGAACCCGTGTGCTGTGCCAACGATACTTAGTCTGAAGAAGGGAGGAGAATGGCGCATGTGCACCGATTCCAGAGCTATTAACAAGATACCAGTCAGGTAAAGATTTCCTTTGCCCAGAATGGATGATTTAATGGACTGTTTAAGTGGATCCAGGTACTTTACTAAAATAGATTTGAAAAGCGGGTATCATCAGATCAGAATTCGGGAAGGCGATGAATGGAAAATGGCTTTCAAAACCAATAGTGGACTGTATGAGTGGTTAGTGATGCCTTTTGGGATCATTAATGCACCCAACACATTCATGAGACTAATGAACGAAGTCTTGAAATAATATACAGGTAAATTTGTCGTTGTTTACCTTGATGATATTATGGTTTTTAGTAAAAGTAAAGAGGAACATTTGGAACATCTGAAGTTAGTCCTGAAAACTCTACAAAAAGAAAACTACTAATCAATTTGAAGAAATGTAGTTTCATGAAAGAGGAGCTGGTGTACTTAGGATTTGTGATTTCCAAAGAAGGCTTGAAAATGGATCTGGAGAAGGTACAAGAAATTAGGAACTGGCCTACTCCCAGGAGTATATTTGAGGTAAGAAGTTTCCATGGACTTGCTAGTTTTTACAAGAAATTTATAAAAGGGTTTAGTCAAGTTTGTGCACAAATCCTTGAGACAATTAAGGAGGTCAACCAGCCATTTCGATGGACAGAAGCAACGGACAGGAACTTTAATCTACTGAAAAAGAAGATAACAGAAAAGCCAATTCTAGCATTGCCTAATTTCGAGAAAGTCTTTCAAGTAGAAACCGATGCAAGTGGAGAAGCAGTTGGTTCGGTACTGAGCCAAGAGCAAAGACCGATAGCATATTTCAGTGAGAAATTAAATGATGTGAAAAAGAAATATTCTTCCTATGACAAGGAGTTTTACGCTATTGTGCAGGCATTGAAAAAGTGGAGGCATTACTTACTGCCAAAGGAATTCATCTTATATTCAGACAATCATGCTTTGCAGTTTATTAATGATAAGCCAAAGCTAAATCAGAAGCATGCCAAATGGGTGGAATTTCTACAAAGTTTCACTTTTGTAATAAAGCATAAAAGCGGTAAGTCTAATAAAGTAGCAGATGCATTGAGAAAGGTAAGTCTTCTTTTGCAAGAGTTTAAAGTGGGTGTTGTAGGTTTTGATGAAATGATAGAAATGTACAAGGATGATGAGGATTTTAAAGACATCTACACAACAGTTCAGAATCCAGTGAGCCATAACAGAAGTCAATGGATGGACTACCTTATTCAAGGAGGCATGTTATTTAAAAGTAACAAATTATGTATTCCTAAATGTTCCATGAGGGAGAACATAATTAAGGAAAAGCATAGTGGAGGGTTATCTGGTCATTTTGGACAAGATAAAACTTTCGCTTAGGTGAATGCTTTTTATTACTTGCCTAAAATGCAAACTGATATTAAAAATTTTGTTGAGAAATGCAGGGTATGTCAATATGCCAAAGGAAGGAGTCAGAATACAGGTCTATATCAGCCATTACCCATACCAGATCGACCATGGGATGCAGTTAGTATGGAATTTGTTCTGGGTTTACCAAAAACTTAGAGAGGAAACAATTCTATATATGTTGTAGTAGACAGATTTTCTAAAATGGCACATTTTATTTCTTGTAAGAAAACTAATGATGCAACACACATAGAAAATTTATTCTTTTCAAAGATTGTAAGATTGCATGGTTTACCTGTAAGCATTGTATCAGATCGAGATACTAAATTTGTAGGGCATTTCTGGAGGACACTTTGGAAGAAACTGGGAACTAAACTCAGTTTTAGTTCAACATACCATCCTCAGACAGATGGAAAAATTGAAGTAGTGAACAGGAGCTTGGGAAATATACTAAGAAGTTTGGTACATCAGAATCCCAAACAGTGGGATTTGGCATTAGCTCAAGCTGAATTTGCTTACAATGATACACAAAACTGAAGCACTGGAATGAGTCCATTTCAGATTGTCTTTGGGATGCATCCGAGAGGAGTATATGAGCTTAGAGACTTGGGAAAACAGGAATCCAGGAGTGCAAGTGCTGAAGATTTTGTTGAACAAATGCAGAGGTTACAGGAAGAAGTCAAATATAAATTGCAGGAAAGCAACAGAAGATACAAGCAGAGAGCAGATCTGAAAAGATGAGAAAAAGAGTTTCAAGTAGGGGATTTAGTCATGGCATATTTTAGGAAAGAGATATTTCCTACAAAAACTTATAACAAACTGAAAATGAAGAAAATAGGACCTTGTAAAATTAGAAGGAAATTTTCAGCCAATGCATATGAGATTGAGTTGCCAGAAGGAATCGGAATATCCCCCATTTTTAATGTTGCAGATTTATATCCATTCAGAGAGGCAGAGACCGAATTGCAGAATGAAGCCATAAGTGATGAAGTTCAAGCTGTAGATTGGGAGGAACAGGTACCAAAAGCATCCAAGAAAGAAGTTGAAGCTATCTTGGATCAAAGAATATCCAAGAAAACTCGAGGGAAGACATATTTCCAGTATCTTGTCAAGTG
Source organism: Pinus albicaulis (assembly GCA_034641835.2). Lineage (NCBI taxonomy): Eukaryota > Viridiplantae > Streptophyta > Pinopsida > Pinales > Pinaceae > Pinus > Pinus albicaulis. The sequence goes on along the minus strand of CM076569.1, from coordinate 343,014,117 downwards.
GAAAGAGCAACCAATGGAAGATTCTAGTTGGTTAACAACAGCTGAATTACAGATATATGGAGTAAGTCCTGAAATTTTGAAGGACAAAACTTTTCTTCCCTAGGAGTCTGAGGCAGGAGCATCGAAATTAGCCAGCAATGTGAAGATTTGTTCACATGTTGTGGCTAAACAGGGTGAAATTCATTGACTGTTGGTCAAATTCAGTTTTACTGAGGAGGTTGGACTTCTCAAATAGTTTGTTATTGTAATAAGTGAGAGATTGTATTATTTTAGATTAGAGATAAGATTTGTTTGTATAGATGTTTTGAGAAGCTACGAAATAGCATATTTCTGTTGATCTATAAAAAATAGGAAATTGCTGTTAGACTTCTAGAAATAGAAGATTACGTTGTTAGAAGAATTAGTTAATAATAAAGATGTGATAAGGCGAGGGAGGAGTTTTTTTGGAGTGGAGCGAGAGCTCAAAGTGTGGAGTGAATTGTGTTTTTTGTAACAGTGTATAACAGAGATCATTCCTTGTGTAATTGGCCAAAGGCCGAGACTCTGTTTATGAATAAATTTAATGTTGTGTGCATCAATGTATGATGAATTTGTGAGGATTGATGTGTTTTTTTTCTTGGTAATTGTTTGAAGTGGTTCCGATCTGATGTTTTTATTTAAAACTGTAAGAATTCCGTGTTTAAAGAAAACCTAGTGTTGTAGAAATTTGTGAGCTGAAAAATTCTTTAACACAGAGAAATGGCATAAAAAGACTTCACGGATCCTTTGAGCAGAGTTGAATTAATATACATATCGGTTTTGGAATTAGTCGGGTCCGTGTAACTTCGCATTAGGACCGGAGAGGCTTCCATATCACACTATATAACAGTGGACCCGGACACGAGGTGTTATAAATTGGTTTGAAGTGGAATCGGGTCTGTGGATATCGCAAAGGCTACTGGAGGTGGTGTTGAACCACATCGATCTCTGATCACCGATTGATATTGCATCGGAGCACATTGGAGTTGTGATAGTTGAGTGACATCCCATTCTTGCGAATTGCGATCTCCGATAGTCATCGCATCGGAGCTATGGAAGCGATCAATAGTTGAGGTGCTTTGCCAATAGTGATTTGCGAATTGATCCAAACCGTCGGATCGACCAGATCTGTGGAGCGGAGATATACATATATTATTTTGTGTGATAAGGCGTTCAATGCTAGTTTGAATGTTATAAAAGGGTTATTTAGGATCAGAAGGAGAACATAATTTTTTTTTAAAAATTTAGTAAAAGGCTTCGGTTCCGATAAATTAAAAGGGGATTATTGATTGTGGTGATCCATTGTGGGGTTTTAAATAATTCCATTTCTACCGCTGCACCAATTTTTGGTATCAGAGCTGAAGAAAGAGGTGTTTGCAGCGAAAATTCCACCAAGAAGAGGAATTGGTCGAGGGAGACCAGAACCAAATTCATTTCTGTTGGAAGAAGTGCGAAATTTGCGTGCACGAATGGAGACAATGGAGACAGCCCAAAGAAGAGCGCCTGATGATGGAGCTGAAAGTTCTTCAGAAGAATCTGATGCAGATGTGGAAGAGGTAGAAGAAGACAATGAAAATGTCAAATTAATCAAGATGCTGGCAAAATTTAGAAGCAAACCCAAGATGGAGATTCCTATGTATGAAGGGAGTTTGAATGCGGAGGAGCTTATGGATTGGATCAAATCCATAGATCAGTACTTTGACTATGAAGAGGTTGAGGAGAATAAGAGGGTGAAGTTTGCAGTCACTAGATTAAAAGTTCATGCAGCCATCTGGTGGATGAGGTACAGACATCTAGAACGAGTAAAGGGAAATCTAAGATCAAGTAGTGGGATAAAATGGTAAGTAAACTGAAAGCCAAGTTTTTTCCTAAAGACTATCATTTGAATCTTTTTAAGCAAATGCAAAATCTAAAGCAGAAAGGAATGTCTGTTAAGGAGTACACAGAAAATTTTTATAGATTAAGTATCAGAATAGGGCATGTAGAAGATGATTTGGAGAAAATAGCTAGATATGTAAATGGGCTAAGGTATGAAATACAAGATGAGATTAGCCTGTTAAGTCTGAAAACTGTTGAGGATGCCTATCAAGCAAGTCTGAAGGCAGAAGAGAAAATATTGAGGAAACAGAATCAAAGGAACAGAGGAAAGAGCTCAGCGAGAGGTAGAGGAGCTGCCAGATCTAGAGGAACACAACATCCGTATGAAACAAGAATTTCAAGTGGCAGATCACCACAGAAGGGTGAATCTAGTAGAGGAAGATTCGCTCCCAGAGGAAGAGGGTGAGGAAGAGATGTTAGGTGTTATACCTGTGGAGAATGGGGACATATGTCGCGGGACTTTCCTCATAACAAATCAGCATGCCAGAGGGGTGAAAATGTGACTGAGGCAGAACCAGAACCATCTAGACTTGTGGAGAAAGAGGAACCACCTGAAGAAGGTGAATCACTGCTGCTTAGAAGAACTTTTCTTAGATCAGAAAAGGAGACTGGTGAACCTGCGCAAAGGAAAAATTTGTTCAGAACTACATGTAAATCAAAGGGTAAGTGTTGTAAGGTTATAATTGACAGTGGGAGTACTGACAATCTTGTGTCCACAGAGATGGTAGAAAAGATTGGGTTAGTAAGGACGACACATCCTGCACCTTACAAAGTATCTTGGCTACAGAAGGGCCATCAAGTTATCGTGACAGAGCAGTGTAATGTGGAAATGCAGATCGGCACATACAAAGATGTGATCCTATGTGACATAATGCCCATGGATGTATGTCATGTGTTATTGGGGAGACCATGGCAATTTGATCGGAAAGCGATTCACGATGGGAGAAGGAACACATATACCATAGAGAAGGACGGAATTAGACACACGCTGTTGCCAGTAAAGAATGATGTTGATAAAGGACTGCCTGAAAGTAATATTATGTTGATAAGTGGCAAAGAACTGCTACAGGAGGTCGACAAAAGCGAGGAGTTGCATTTCGATATTGTAGGGAGGCCCCAGGTAATCTTAACCTCTACGAATTTAAACGATTTGCCTGAAGAAATTCAAGTTATGTTAAATAATTTTATGGATATCATCGTGGATGAATTACCAAATGAATTACCACCGATTAGAAGCGTGAGTCACCATATCGACTTAATACCAGGAGAAAGTCTACCTAATAAAGCTGCGTATAGAATAAATCCCCAGGGAAACGTAGAGATTTCAAGGCAAGTATAGGAGCTGATGAACAAGGGGCTGATTCGAGAAAGTCTGAGCCCGTGTGCTGTGCCAACGGTACTTAGTCCGAAGAAGGGAGGAGAATGGCGCATGTGCACTGATTCCAGAGCTATCAACAAGATAATAGTCAGGTACAGATTTCCTTTGCCCAAAATGGATGATTTAATGGATTGTTTAAGTGGATCCAGGTACTTTACTAAAATATATTTTAAAAGCGGGTATCATCAGATTAGAATTCGGGAAGGCGATGAATGGAAAATAACCTTCAAAACAAATAGTGGACTGTATGAGTGGTTAGTGATGCCTTTTCGGCTCACTAATGCACCAAGTGCATTCATGAGACTAATGAACGAGGTCTTGAAAGAGTATACAGGTAAATTTGTCGTTGTTTACCTTGATGATATTCTGGTTTTTAGCAAAAGTAGAGAGGAGCATTTGGAACATCTGAAGTTAGTCCTGAAAACTCTACAGAAAGAAAAACTTCTAATCAATTTGAAGAAGTGTAGTTTCATGAAAGAAGAGCTGGTGTAACTAGGATTTGTGATTTCCAAAGAAGGCTTGAAAATGGATCCGGAGAAGGTACAAGCAATCAGGAACTGGCCTACTCCTAGGAGTGTATTTGAGGTAAGAAGTTTCCATGGACTTCCTAGTTTTTACCGAAAATTTATCAAAGGGTTTAGTCAAGTTTGTGCACCAATCCTTGAGACAATCAAGGAGGTCAATCAACCATTTCGATGGACAGAAGTAGCGGACAGGAACTTTAATTTGCTGAAAAAGAAGATAACACAAGAGCCAATTCTAGCATTGCCAAATTTTGAGAAAGTCTTTAAAGTAGAAACCGATGCAAGTGGAGAAGCAGTTGGTGCGGTACTAAGCCAAGAGCAAATACCGATAGCATATTTTAGCGAGAATTTAAATGATGTGAAAAGGAAATATTCTTCATATGATAAAGAGTTTTACGCTATTGTGCAGGCATTGAAAAAGTGGAGGCATTACTTACTGCCAAAGGAATTCATCTTATATTCAGACAATCATGCTTTACAGTTTATTAATAATCAGCCAAAGCTAAATCAGAAGCATGCCAAATGGGTGGAATTTCTACAAAGTTTCACTTTTGTAATAAAACATAAAAGTAGCCGATGCATTGAGCAGGGTAAATTTTCTTTTGCAAGAGTTTAAAGTGGGTGTTGTAGGTTTTGAAGAAATGATGGAAATGTACAAGGATGATGAGGATTTTAAAGACATCTACACAACAGTTCAGAATCCAGTGAGCCATAACAGAAGTCAATGGATGGACTACCTTATTCAAGGAGGCCTTTTATTTAAAAGCAAGAAATTATGCATTCCTAAATGTTCCATGAGAGAGAACATAATTAAAGAGAAGCACAGTGGAGGGTTGTCTGGTCATTTTGGACAAGATAAGACTTTCACTCAGGTGAATGCTTTTTATTACTGGCCTAAAATGCAAACTGATATTAAAAAGTTTGTTGAGAAATGCAGGGTATGTCAGTATGCCAAAGGAAGGAGTTAGAATACAGGTCTATATCAGCCATTACCCATACTAGATCGACCATGGGATGCAGTGAGTATGGACTTTGTTCTGGGTTTACCAAAAACTCAGAGAGGAAATGATTCTATTTATGTTGTAGTAGATAGATTCCCTAAAATGGCCCATTTTATTGCTTGTAAGAAAACTAATGATGCAACACACATAGAAAATTTATTCTTTTTAGAGATTGTAAGATTGCATGGTTTACCTGTAAGCATTGTATCAAATCGAGATACTAAATTTGTAGGGCATTTCTAGAGGACACTTTGGAAGAAGCTGTGGACTAAACTCAGTTTTAGTTCAACGTACCATCCTCAGACAGATGGACAAACTGAAGTAGTGAATAGAAACTTGGGAAATATACTAAGAAGTTTGGTACATCAGAATACCAAACAGTGGGATTTAGCATTAGCTCAAGCTGAATTCACTTACAATGATACACCAAACCGAAGCACTGGAATGAGTCCATTTCAGATTGTCTTTGGAATGCATCCGAGAGGAGTACATGAGCTTAGAGACTTGGGAAAACAGGAAACCAGGAGTGCAAGTGCTGAAGATTTTGTTGAACAAATGCAAAGGTTATAGGAAGAAGTCAAAGGTAAATTGCAGGAAAGCAGCAGTAGATACAAGCAGAGATCAGATCTGAAAAGAAGAGAAAAGGAGTTTCAAGTAGGAGATTTAGTCATGGCATATTTGAGAAAAGAAAGATTTCCTACAAAAACTTATAACAAACTGAAAATGAAGAAGATAGGACCTTGTAAAATCAGAAGGAAATTTTCAGCCAATGCATATGAGATTGAGTTGCTGGAAGGAATCGGAATATCCCCCATTTTTAATGTTGCAGACTTATATCCATTGAGAGAGGCAGAGACCGAATTGCAGAATGAAGCCACAGGTGAGGAAATTAAAACTGTAGATTGGGAGGAATAGGTACCAAAAGCATCTAAGAAAGAAGTCGAGGTTATCTTGGATCAAAGAATATCCAAGAAAACTCGAGGGCAGACATATCTCCAATATCTAGTAAAGTGGAAAGAGAAACCAATGGAAGATTCCAGTTGGTTGACAGTAGCTGAATTACAGAGATACGGAATAAACCCTGAAAATATGAAGGACAAATCTTTTCTTCCCCGGAAGTCTGATGCAGGAGCATCAAAATTAGCTAGAAATGTGGAGATTTGTTCACATGTTGTGGCTTAATAGGGTGAAATTCACTGACTGTTGGTCAAATTCAGTTTTCTGAGGAGGTTGGACTTCCCAAATAGTTTGTTATTGTAATAAGATAGAGATTGTCTTATTTTAGATTAGAGATAAGATTTGTTTGTATAGATGTATTTGAAAAGCTACGAAATAGCAGATTTCTGTTTGATCTATAAAAAATGGGAAATTGATGTTAGACTTCTAGAAATAGAAGATTACGTTGTTAGAAGAATTAGTTAATAATAAATATGTGATAAGGCGAGGGAGGAGTTTTTTTGGAGTGGAGCGAGAGCTCAGAGTGTGGATTGAATTGTGTTTTTTGTAACAGTGTATAACATAGATCATTCCTTGTGTAATTGGCCAAAGGCTGTGACTCTGTTTATGAATAAATTTAATGTTGTGTGCATCAATGTATGATGAGTTTGTGAGGATTGATGCGTTTGTTTTTCTTGGTAATTGTTTGAAGTGGTTCCTATCTGATGTTTTTATTTAAAACTGTAAGAATTCCGTGTTTAAAGAAAACCTGGTGTTGTAGAAATTTGTGAGCTGAAAAAGTCTTTAACACAGAGAAATTGCATAAAAGGACTTCACGGATCCTTTGAGCGGAGTTGAATTAATATACATATCGGTTTTGGAATTAGTCGGGTTCGTGTAACCTCGCATCGGGACCGGAGAGGCTTCCATATCACACTATATAATAGTGGACCTAGACGCGAGGTGTTATAAACTGGTTTGAAGTGGAATCGGGTCCGTGGATATCGCAAAGGCTACTGGAGGTGGTGTTGAACCACAACGATCTCCGATCACCGATAGATATCGCATCGGAGCACATTGGAGTTGCGATAGTTGAGTGACATCCCATTCTTGCGAATTGCGATCTCCGATAGTCATCGCATCGGAGCTATGGAAGCGATCAACAGTTGAAGTGCTTTTCCAACAACGATTTGCGAATTGATCCAAGCCGTCGGATCGACCAGATCTATGGAGCGGAGATATACATAGATTATTTTGTGTGATAAGGCGTTCAACGCTACTTTGAATGTTATAAAAGGGTTATATAGGATCGGAAGGAGAACATAATTTTTTTTTTAAATTTATTAAAAGGCTTCGGTTCCGATAAATTAAAAGGGGATTATTGATTGTGGTGATCCATTGTGGGGTTTTAAATAATTCCATTGGTGTCGCTGCACCATTATGTTTTTATGGGAAAAATAATAATTCATGAACTTTATTTAGACTCAAATTCTTTACACTCGTATTTACATTGTGTGTCTCATTTTTTTTGTGAAAATAAATTTTGTCATCCATATAATTAAGTTATTTTTTTCAATTAAGATTAGGTATGAGTTTAAGTTTGGAGCAAATTTGATAGATTGTGTATCTTTAATGATAATGTTTTAGTGAAAATATATTTAACATGGTTTGTTTTTATGTATATATTTTGTATATATTTTCTAGTAGGTTATGTTTTTCTATATATATTTTTTGGTAGGTTATTGCACCTAGAGCTTTCTGCCTCTTAATCTAAAGTTATATTTAGGAACAATGAAAAAAGAGGCATGGAAATAAATAAAAATATAAATAAAAGGTATGCTAAATAAATAAAAATATAAATAAAGTAGAGGTATAGTAAATAAATAAAACATCTTTTCATATTTACTCCATAAACCTCTGTATATTTAGGAAAACTAAAAAATGAGGTTTTATTTAGGTGAAGCCTATGGGCAAAATACCATGAGACAAATTATTATTAATACCATGGGCTAATTACCATGGGCCAAATACCATATTTGTAAAAGAGATATGGTAATTAAATAAATATAAAAGATGTATAAATAGGTATGGTAAATACATAAAAATATATCAAATAGTATTAGAAATCAACATCGAAGTATATACCAAGTCTATGAGCCAAATACCATGGTAAATAAAAGAGATATGGTAAATAAATATAAATAACAATAAATGAGAGGTACGATAAAAAATAAAGAGATGTAACATCAACATAATGCCACAAATTTTGAGAAGAATAATGAGTCTCAAACATAAAAGAGAAAAACAAGTTGTTGGATTTGAGGATGCAATTCCCAATTTTTATGCATTTATGCATAAATGTCAATATAGTTTTGTATATAAATTTCTTTACATTTCTATTGATATCATTGTAATTTATACTACGGTTTCAAACAAAGTAATCATGCCTATGGAGTAATGAGATCAAATTCCATTTTACATAAATTGGGGAAAAAGACTAATTTGTCAAATAACTTATTGATTTTGTTATTCTAGATATTGATAATATCATAGCATATTAAGAAAGGTGTATTTTATATTAATTGTTAATATAATGAATGATGTCTCTATTTTATTTAGCTTTTAATTTATAGATGAATGATATTGATTCCGTATTTCTTTAATGTTTTTTCATAATCCTTTTATACTAGGATGAAAGTAGTGGTTATGTTAATGATTGTAAAAATAATTAAAGATAATTAAAATAGTTATTTGTAAAGTCCACTTCTACTCTCTAGCGTACTAGCATACTGGCATACTAACATACTGGTACACTTTAAATGAGTTTCCATTTTTTTTCTATAGATTGAAAATCTCAATGTTATATTATAACGGTCTTTATTAAACACCCTTTTCAATGTTACTTTGAGTTAACAAAATGCTTATTCATTTTATTATTATTATTATTTTTAATAAAAGACAATGTTTTCATAAACATTATTAATAAAAAATATAATTTATTAATATTTTTTTAATTCAAATAATAAATTTATAAATAAATAAATTTAAATTTTTTTATAATACATGATTTTTATATTTATTTTAAATTCCACTCATTTTACTTTTAATTACATTGAAGAACACAAGCACACTTCCAATCTTATGGAAATATATAATTAAGGTGATGGATATCTGTGGGGGTACAGGGGAAACCAATAATTTTGAATTTTATTAGAAGCTATTGGTAACCTTGCAAATAATATATAAATTTAAAGTGAGTGAGAAACATTGAAAAATAAAAACATGTGTGGAGGTCCTCATGGAAGAAAAAAGAAATCGAAATTTCGGAACTGTATGGATGAGAACTGGCCTAGGAGCAAAGGTTGAAGAGAAATTAAGCATTTGATTTTTCACGGTGTCAAGTTTTTTTTGGAATTGGGGAAATAAATTTTCATCAGATTTTGTCCTTAAATCATGGTTAAATATATAAATAAATTTAATATTACACTAAATTTTTTGGAATTGGGGAAATAAATTTTCATCAGATTTTGTCCTTAAATCATGGTTAAATATATAAATAAATTTAATATTGTAAACCAATTTTAAAACATTTTAACGCATTAAATTTGTAAATCCAATAAAATTGTATCAAATTTGAAGCAAACACCATAAAAACAAAAACAATTACAATACAGCATTGACTTCAGTAAAGAAAATATCATTCGTCTCTTATGCCGACCACGTGTTAGATGACAATGATGCCATGAAAGGTGTGGAACATGGCCCGGGTTTTGCAATAGCACTCACGATAATTCGTGAGGAGGACATTAAGCCCTTACAGAATAGGTCAAGATTGCTAGTCGTGAGGAGGACGTTAAGCCCTTACAGAATAGGTCAAGATTACCGGGGTGTGCAATCCCGCCAAATAGGAATATTTGCCAACGCCAATGCATAGGAGATTACTGAAAGTGAAAATATCCTTTGGCAGAATAGGAGGGTGTAACCAATAATTTTGAACAATTTGAACCATCACTAAATATGAGTGGTTGTCACTAAATATGAGTGGTTGTTATAAGAGGCTTACAAATCCAATATCTGATTGACGGGGAAACCTTCCCATCAATACTCTTTCAAATTTATCATGAGTGTCACTCCATTGGGTCCACTAAGTTGGTTAGTTAAAAAAAAAGTGCATTATTTGTAACCAAGAGTATGACTTTGACATATACTCCCATTTAATCAAGTAGCTCTAACGTAATTATATAAACTTTTTATAATGATTTTTTTTGAAGTGCCTTTTATATCAAGTTTTATATTTATATTTATTTATCATTTAAATTATCTTATTATATATATTTTTATAAAAATAATATTCTTAAAAAAATAATTTATAACCTTTTTCTTTTAATTAGTGATATATATGTTTTGGAATCTCCATAGTGGTGATTAAGAGAAGGGAAAAAAGTTCAAGTCTAGAGTCATATTCTAATTTGAATTTATGAAGAGAATCGATAATATACAAATTTATAACTAAAACACAGAGATATAATGAAATTTGATTTCTATTAATAAATAGAAAATGTTGAAACTACATAAATACAAAATGAAAACAAATTAGCTCGAATGGTGGTAGCATATCTCTGAGAAGAGATGTGATGACTACACACTTTCACTAAAATATTTTACAATGAGGGTCAATGACATTTTTTAATCAGAAAGGAGCAATGAGAAATTATAAATATCCAAAAATATAATTCTAGGAAATGAAATGCCAAAGGATTGTGGGCCTCGATGGGGTAAGTTGGAACGTCAACTAACTTTGGCATATGATTTACATTTGGAATGCACGACCCGTTGGAAAAGTCTATCCTAGGAACACATTTTTCAATTATCAACAATGATGATAAGTTGACTCACTTCGCAAAAAAACATCGTTTAGGGCTTCAAAATGACTTCAGAAGTTTAGGACCTAAAAACTGTAGAAAATTTATAAAAATAAAAAATTGCACAGTCAACTAGTAGAATAGATGGGTTTCCACTGATATCCACCTAGATTAGTTTCCCCTCCCCCCCCCCTTCCTCCCCTTGCCCCCCCTTAGGAAGTGATGGTATCCCTTGTGTTGAGTTCCTTCATTAGATGGGGAAACTGTTGTTGAACTTGGCCCCTAGTGAGCCACTTTCCTTACCGCGAGAGATGACCTACTTTGAAAACTCAATACAGTTGGATCCTCTGTTAGCATCCACTCTTAAATTATGTGTCCACGATTTGATTAATTATGGTATGTTTAATGTAACCTGGGTTGAGCTCTGTCTGTGTAAACTTCTCTGCGATTGCTAATGTGTTCAACAATGGTGGAAAGTGTGGCTCAAGGCAGTTTACATTAAAGACTAGGTGCAAGCCAAGGAAGGTGGAATACTGAGCTCAAAAGCATTGTCACCCACATCCTTGGTGATGCTGTAAGATCCATTACAAAGTATTTGAAGCTTCCAATGGGCTCCCACAACGCATTATTTTTACAAATTAAACCAAACCTTGTCTCCCACTTGACACTTGTGTGGCACTCAGTGATGATCATGGCGTTGTTTGTACATAGTATTGGATTTTTTCAAGATATCATGGACGTGCTAGTATACATAGTATATTCATTTTATCTCCTGATACATAGTATATTTAGTTTATCTCCTTATTCGTTTACTCAAATGTCAAGTGTAGGCACCCATTATATGAAAAAATGAATTATTCATCTAATGAATACTCTCTCTACACTATTTTCACTAGACCCACACTGAAAAATTGAAAATACATGACATTTTCAATTGAAAACACATTTTTTTATAATTATATTTACAAGGTTGTTCCTTTCAAAAGTATGCATAATGAGTACTCATTGCATACAAATTTAATTCCACATGTAGCAAGTGCATACACTTGACATTTGAGTAAATCTATAAGGAGATAAGCTAAAAATACAATAAGAATACATGGTTATCTTCTTTTTCCTCCAAAAATATTTACCATTGGGGATGACATCATCATCTTGAATATTATTGGATGCTTTTAAAGTTGATTTAGTTAGTACATTTTTTATTTTAAACCCCATTTTTTACTTGAAAATTCCCTTATTGTTTCACCACTCGTGCATCATTGAAGTTAGACTTTGTTGATTTAAGAATTACCCTAGTTATATAAGTTAAATGGTTGATGATTGGCAATGGGCTTAACACATTGATGCGAGAGAAAAATACCACCATGAAAAAAAAATTGGGAAGAATTCAAATCTTAAGGTTAGAAGTCATCTATTTCTCTAAAAATACTTTTAATAATGGGGTGAATGCATGAATATGGGGTTACACTTTTGGGCCAAATGTGGCAATGGAATTTCAAAATTTTACTCTTTTATCGAATTGAAACCTTAAAAATTCATATAAGCATTATGAATTTTGATTTGCAGTAAAAAGAGAATTTGTGGAGAATTATGTTTTTGTCATAATTATATTTTTTACAAAAAATATTAGTGTTATATAAGATGTCAATTTTCCATTAAATGAAATGCTTTCCTTTGCAAATTTTGGCACATCTTAAGAGGTATTTGTGTGTTCACGTATAATAACTTAGTCTAAAATGTGTAATTTTTAGAATATATACATGTGTGTGTGTGAGAGAGAGAGAGAGAGAGAGGGAACATGATCTAAATAGATAAAACTAAGTTATACATAGTAAATTTTTTTTTTATGCAAAATTATAGTTTTTTCTTATTTTTCAAAGTTGGTGAAGTAATATCTCAATAGCATTTTACTGATACATGTGTTCACATAATATTTTCCCTACTATTTAAATAAATTAAAAACCAAGAGTACCCTTTTAAACAGTACTTGTAAACGAATATATTTGTATTTTTTAAAATTCTTTCATGTTGTATATTTTATGATATCGATTTTTTATTCTAACCCCTTTGAAACCGTCCAAACAAATTTCAAGTATTATCTTTAAAAGGAATTATATGAAAAATATCATATGAATTAGTAAATGTCCAACTCATATGCCATTATATATATATGATTCCTTCATGAATCCAACATGATCTACTCCACCACTTAAGGAGAAATTATGCTTGGAGTCTACTAGGTACAAAATTGTGTTTAAGAAAAAATTGCAGAAGGGGAGCTCAAATCCTATTTTTAGGCCCTCAACATCTCAATCGATCACTTGGAAAGCTTGATGGAGTGCTTAAGGTGATATTTGAAATAGCTCAATCGAGGGTTTAGAAAACCCTCAATCAAGCTCTTGGCATGGTTAAAAAATGTCTCGATCAAGCCCTTCGAACCATAAACTCATTTTTTTTTTGTGGGAATTAAAAAAAATAAAATTGATCAATTATCTAGATCCATCGAACTCCTATGTAACTGTGAGTTACATAGAAGCTCTATCAAAGGTTTATTTTTAAGCCCTCAAATAACTCGATCGAAGGATAAACTATGGCTCAATTGAGCTGCTTTTTTCTCCCTCCCAACCCGTGTGCTTGCCAAAACGTGTAACCCATCTTCATGCATTCACTCAATGCAAATAATCAAAAATCCCCATTTATAAATTGAAATCAATTTAATAAATTTAATCACAACCTTTCATTAAACATTGATGACCAAAATATATAACTTCATAACTTACCTCAGTTGTCTCAATACACTTCCATCATCTAAAATATGAATGTTGTTAAAATTTTGGAGAGGCACACTTACTACTTTGAATGCTACATCATTTACAAGGATGTGTTTGCTAATTTGATTGTTACATGGTTTGAATGGTTTGCAAGGATGTGTTTGCTACTTCAAATGCTACAACATCTGAATGGTTTGATCTCCTTTTCAGATTTCATTGATCCCCTTTGTTGGATTTATAGTAATATTGTTAATTACTAGGATGGTTTAAAAGGAGAATTTACTACTTCAAATGTTACATCATTTGAATGGTTTGATCACTTTTCTAGATTGCATCGACCCCCTTTTCTAGCTTTACTGTTAATTACTAGATATCAATAGGACATACACGCAGCGAACCAAAGTCTCCATCTAAAATTTGCTTGATTTTCTTGATTGGAGTACGTCCAAGCCTAAAATACCCTTAATTGGTAAGGCCTATTCAAGAGAACCGTGATGAATTTATTTGCAAAGTTACCAAAGTCTCCATCTAAAATTTGCTTGATTTTCTTGATTGGAGTACGTCCAACCTAAAATACCCTTAATTGGTAAGGCCTATTCAAGAGAACCGTGATGAATTTATTTGCAAAGTTAATGAACGAAAAAGTGATTTTATTCATCGTTTTTAAAGCTTTTTATAGTTTTATATTTGCAAAATAACCATGAGAAGGATATTTTGTTTATATTATTTCAAGGCCTTTGTATAACTAACTGATATTGGAATGTGTATTATTAATGCACAATTAATTTGATATTGCAATGTGTATTATTAATGCGCAATTAATTTGTTGATATAATTTTTTTTTTTTATTTACATTATAACTCAAGGATTTCTTAAACTAATTTGTTTTAGAAAGAGTTTGGCAATCAATGAAATTATGTGATTAATCTTTTATTTTTAACTCAAAAGGATGGGATTTGACGGGGTTGGGGATTATAAAGAATATATGGCTTTTCTTCAGAAGATATAAGCACTCTTTACAATATTTAGATGAACCTAAAGTTTCAATGTGTCTACTTAATCAACATGTTTCATAGTATTTATGTTGGTGGGCCATTAAATGATATCCTTAATATCCTAAAAACCTCCCAAGGAGAAGCTTATCAAAATTCTTTTGTTAGAACCCCCTCCTAATTCATCTTTTTAGTAAAAAAATTCTTATTTTTAAAATATGTTTCCTTTATTTACAAAATACCCCTATTATGCTCCTTAATACCTATAATTCCCTGTACCCAACACCCCTCACAATATTCACAATATATTGACTCAACTTTTCATAACTGAAAAACTTATTTTTAGTGTGGTGAGATATTTCTCAACAAGGTGAAGTAACCTTGTCAATGTAATAAAAAACACCAACTAATAGTATAACAACAAAAACATCAATCACTAATTATTTATATTTAATAAATATTTATCTATTATACATGTTTACTTCATAAATTCACATAGCACATAGCTCTTGCAAGCTTTAACATCAATCACTAATGATTTATATTTAATAAATATTTATCAATTATACATTTTTACTTCATAAAATCATAAGAGCTCTTGCAAAATTTAACCTTTAACCTTGCCATATATATAATCATCCATAATTAATAATGTTGCTTCAAATAATTATATCAACACTTTTGGGTGGAATGGTAGAATCAATAATGTTGCTTAAAATAATAATATCAACACTTGTGGGTGGAATGGTAGGTTACATATCAGTTTGAAATTAATGAAAATAGGAGATGCCTCATATTTTGGGTAGTAGGATCCAATTTTAGAATAGCTCTGTAATTATATATTGTATATATAATTAATGAGTTAGTATATGTGTGTGAGAGTAAGAGAGAAAAGGAGTTTCAAGTGACCTTTGTTACTAAAAAAATTATCCATTATTGATAGATTTTGAATTGTTAAAAGTTACTACATAATAAGTCTAAACAATTTTATTTTTTTCTAAGTAAATCTAATTCTATTATATAATAAAAAGGAAATACAATTCGAAGCATTCCCGTTGGAACTGCTATGCTAGCCAATTCTGACAGGGAGGGTGTTCAAAAAAATAAAATTGGGACTGCTCCTGTTGGGGAAACTAGCACATAAATTGTACCAGTTCACCAAAGGATTGCTGCCTGAGATGGGGAAACTAGCATGAAACATAATTGTCCAAAAATTAAATGAACTATGCAAGAACAAATAAAACAAAAAACTACAGTGGAATTGTTACTAGCAGAGGTAAGAGACCTCTTAGTGCTAATCCTTCTGTGATGAGTCATTCTTCAAGTATTCAGGAGGTGGCTCTTCAAAAATGAAGTAGTTGTAAGCTTCTGAGGAGTCCTCGTCCTTCTTCGACAACTAGGTAGTCGGATCTGGCGTGGAGGTTGAGCGTGCACCCGCATCTGCAACATTTTTATCCTTTGTTGAGCTATCACCACAATCACTGTTTGAGGAGTGCATTGCAGATTTAGTTGGCAGGGCCATCGATTTTTTGGAATGTTGGAGGTATGATGAAGTCATAGTATATTTCCCTAAACATTTTCGAGAGCCAGAGCCAGCAGAGTTGGAAGGGACATCTGGGAGACACAGTGAAAAGAGGGCAGAGACATTTTGTTGGTCTGGGGCTTCTGTAGAGTCCACATTGAGTGTGAACTTAATAGGGAGGTCCTCACAGAGGGGGGAATGGAACTCATCGCAGAGGGGGATGGGAGGGTGGGAATATTGGCTTCGACCTCGGCCCAGATGACATCTCATCCTATGGAAACGTGGCATGGAGGCATCAGACTACTTAGCCGAGGTTAGGTGGGAGGTGGGCTTGTGAATGGATATAAGGCAGGAGGCCTTGAGCTACAGAGGGGGCAAGGAATGAAGGGAATAATGCATAAAACAGTGACCAACCACCTGAACATATAGGCGACAAGAAGAAGGAGAGGGAATGTCGTCATTGGAGGCCATGAAATACCGAGTCGGGCAGCTGCAAGGATAGGTGTTAATGCCTGGAGCAGGTGGATCAGTTAAGGCGTTGGAGGAGTAGTTGCACACTTTAATAGCTCCCTCGCGCGAGCCATGCGCATCCATGTGGTTGTGCCATGTGCCACACGGAGGAGCATTCGAGTTGCACATTCTATGAGTTACCCGCATCCGGGAAAAGAAAATAATTATTACTAGTAAGTCAACATTTCAATAAATAATTATTACTAAGTAAGCCAACATTTCGATATGTATAATATCTATCATTGATAAATTTTGACTTCTTGAAAGCTATTACATAATAAGTCTAAACATGCTGGTAAGTCAACATTTCAATACATAATTATTATTGAGTAAGTCAACATTTCAATATGTATGGTATTCTACTTTTATCTATTGCAAATTTTTTATCTCATTATAGAACATCTCATAGAATTTCATTTTGTATACGAAAATAAAAATTAGAAAAAAATTATAAATATGTGTGTATTCCGAGGGTAATCTATATTTTACTTTTTATTCATTTGTTAATATTTTTTTTTTTTACTTTATTCAATCGTACACTATAAAATGATAGTAAAAATTATTTATCCCTTCCAGTGGACCATAAGGGTTGGCTAAAGAGGAAGTTGCACCTGAATTTAAATAAGCCAATGATTCCATAAAAAAATTTCTACTTCAGAGAACCTAGTAACAAGCACTAACTGAATCATCATATTTTGTGTTATGGAAATGAGTGTTAGGAGGAGAATGTAAAAGATGGTGGTTATGAAACAATCGGATAAAAACACATGGAAGATGGGAATGCAACTTTAGTTGGAAAGGAAAGAAGAGTGAGAGGTTGTGGACTATCTCTTCATCTTAATGGAAGAAAAATTGATTCAAAAAGGGTGGGGTAGAGTTAGCATATATGGTTTTGTCTTCTAGAAAATGGTTGTAGGTAGACAAAAATGTAAGTAGGTCTCTAAGTGCACTCTAAGGATGAAATCGCCCACATTTGCATGCGAGTGTAGGTGGCAACTTAAGAACATGTGAACTATGAATTATGCATCGATAACAAGCAGATGATAAAAAATATGCATAAAAAAAATTATTAAACACAACAAACATTCAATGCGAAAAAATAATACTAAATTTAATTATAACATTATTTGAATCAAAGATAATTATGTATACTTTAAATTAAAATATAAATATAAGTAAACAATGTGAAATTGTAACTTAATATAAAAATAAAATAAAATCTCTAAAAACATAATAAAAAATGAGAACAAACTTTGTATAAGTTTACTAAAACCTTGACTTGAAACCATAAAAATATTACATATGATGTTGTTAGATGTAGTCTTAATGATAAATAGAATTAAACAACCTTATTATAAAATAATATACATGATAAATAGAATTAAACAACCTTCTAAGTTATATAAGAGAACCCACACATTCGAAAATAAGAATGTTCTACATAGTATATCGTGTGAATTTCAATATTCTACTTAATGTGAATATGAATGATTCAAGATTTATTACAGGCACGTAAGGGAAAATATGGCATTAAACTACTCATCCCGTACTAGTCACCAGGGTTAGAATTTGTTTTTTTCTTTACTCGTCAAACAATTTTTTTTATATAATTTGGATCTTTATATTGCTCATAAAAAAATGGTTATTTTTAAAATTATCGCTTATTAAAAATTGTTATGTTTAAAATTTTTCTCTTTAAGATTGACGTTTTGATAATAAATTAATCCTTTACCAATAAAATTTTAATTAAAAAATTATCTTTCAATAACACAATGATGTTAAAAATTTTCACCTATTTATCATAAGAAAAAAAAAATGATTATAATGAACAAATGACTTATTCCTTTACAATGATAACATATTTTCCATTTTAGGTTGTTTTTTGATTTTTTTTTTTTTTATATCAACATTCTCAATAACCTAACAAGCAAATTAAAATAAAAATTAATTGTCAAAAGTTAAAAGTACTTGATTGTAAGTCTTGTTAAAAAAAAAAAACGAAACAAAACAAATCAACTGCTAGGGTTTTGATCTGTCTGAACCCTGTAAGGAGAATTTCAGAAAGGAAGACAAATCCGCGCAACGTCTGGAGGGTCTTATGGTTGCGGCTTCGGCGGGGACCCCCTCCTACAAAAATATCACTTCAGGTGAACAGAGCAGCAGGCAAGCAAACCCCCAAGGGGGCTCTACTCAGAATGCAGGACCGATGCTAGGAGCTGAGTCGCAAGCTAATACACGAGGATAATGCCTGCCGCGGGAACTAAAAAACCAATATTCATCATTCCTGCAAATAAATTATATGAGTACAGAAGCTATATGAAAGACCATTCTTTAATCTGTAAATTTATAGCCATCTGGCCAATAGAAAAGGATTTACTGAAATTGATACAAGAAAAATGGCAACCCAAAGGCCATATTGATTTGAAATTTAGCCCACGAGGATTCTTTATAGTCATTTTTAACAATCTCCTAGCTAAAGAAA
Organism: Pinus albicaulis; assembly: GCA_034641835.2. NCBI lineage: Eukaryota > Viridiplantae > Streptophyta > Pinopsida > Pinales > Pinaceae > Pinus > Pinus albicaulis. Next base: position 342,995,240 of record CM076569.1, on the reverse strand, counting down.
GGATATTTGAGGGAGGTCCTTACTTTTATAACAATGTTGGTCTCTTTTTACGAAAATGGGAGGAGTGCTACAACCTAGATCAGGGACAATTCATGGCAGCACCGGTCTCGGTACGACTCTTTGCTCTTCCAATGGATTTATGAGACCCATAAATTTTAGAAGGTATTGGAAATTCCCTTGGAAGCTTTGTGAAAATTGCAAAAACAACACGCTGAGGTATATATACTTCTTTTGCTCGTATATGTGTGTATACGAATTTTCCGAACCACTTCCAAAATCCATAGAACTTGAATACGAAGGAAAAATTTGGCATCAACTACTAGATTATGAACATATTACTTTCTAGTGCCATAGATGCCATGAGTATGGCCACCTTTACAAAACATGTCCATTGAACAATCCTGAACAACAGCAAGGAAAATCACCAGAGAATACTAAAGGTTCGCCTACAAAAGATGACGGATTCACAACAGTTACCAATAGAAAAAATAACAGTAAACATCATGAAAGCCAACATAGTACACCAAAACAAAAGAACACTTAGAACCGTTATGACATATTATAAGAAGAGGGGGGGGAATCAAAGGAAGAGGAAGAAAGCCCCATTCAAGGGAAAATAATGGCACAACAAAAAAATCTGAATGCAAAAAGCAAGGAACTACAAGAACCTAATGAAGCAGAAGACAATAGTATAATGGAACAATTGCCAATAGATATCGAACATAACAAAGAGGACTTTAGTTCAGAGGAAGTTGTTTTAAAACATCTATTGCATGAGTGGAGGAACTTAGACGATCGATTCATTCAAGAAGATCAGAAGAAACTATATAAAGAAATGTTTGAGCACTATCTGACATCCCAATCTCAAAAACAAGTAAGTACCCTTGAAAATATTTCTTCCAGAGAATCAAATTCACAGCAAAAAGGGGGGAAGAAAAAAGGAAGATAGAACCTGCATGATTCGATTCAACTGGTAGGAGAAATGTTAGTTAACTCTAGAAAGATAATTTCGTTAACAATGGTATTCCAACAAATCCCTTAAGTTAATCAATGAAAGTAATCTCCTAGAATATTAGAGGCCTTAGTAGTCAAGGAAAACAAAGATATTTAAAAGAAAGGCTAAAATCTGAGAAACCTCAAGTAATGTTGATACAAGAAACGAAAGTCTCTAGCCAAAAACTAGAGAGTATACTACAGTCATATAAACCCCATTATCAGGTAATGGAAATAGATTCTCGTGGTACTATAGGGGGAATAACCATTCTATGGAATCCTACAGAGGTAATAGGAGAGGGCTAGATTGGCTTGCTACACATTCTCACTTGCCTTTTTAAACAAGTAGGAACGAAGGAGCATTTACTCATCTCTGTTGTTTATGGGCCTCATATTCGAGGATAAAGAGATTCATTTTTTAATAGTATAAGGACTCTTAGCAATATGCATAAGGAGAAATATTGGTTGCTTAGAGGGGATTTTAACATGATCTTGAACCTCACAGAAAGGAGAGGATGAATCAGGAGAGAAGATCTGGAAATGGAGCTATTTCGGGACCTCATTACAGACCTCAAGCTAGTAGATATACCAAAAGTGAATGGAAAATTCACTTGGAATAACAGAGGAGGCATGGCTCATCAGGTGGCGTCCATATTAGACAGATTTATAGCTTATGAAGCCATAGTCAGTCTAGATATATTTTATGAAGCAGTTATTCTCCCTACTTTATGGTATGATCATTGGGCGATAAGCATGGAAATTGACATGAAATAATGTTGGAAGAACTGCCCTTTCAGATTTGAATTATTCTGGTTGAGGGATCCAACCTTTCTGGACAAAGCTAAGCAATGGTGGGAATCTAATATCATCCAGAGCAGGAACAAAATGCATTCATTTCAACTCCGGTTGAAAAATATTAAGAAGGAAATTAAAAAAATAGAACAAAACATAGTTTGGAAACACACAGTGAAATAAGGAAAGATTGCAAGGAGAAATGAAGCATGTACAACATCAAATGATGAAAAATTCTACGACGAAGGCTTTAGCCTTAGAAGAAGGAAACATACTAAGCCAATTGGAAGAACAAAGAAAGAAAGAAGAAATTTTATGGAAACAAAAATCCTGCGTAAAATGGCTAAAAGAAGGGGAAAAAAATACAAAATTCTTCCACAAACTTTGATCCAGAGAAGACAACATAATAAATTTTTTTCGTTAAAGGATCCAAATAGAAACTGAGTTCTTCAACATACAAATATGGAAACCATGTTAATAAATAATTTCAGTGACATTCTTAGAGAACTAGATCAAAATAGAATGGTAGCTATTGACAGAATAACCAGAAACATCCCTTCTATTGTTAGCGTAGATCAGAACCTGGCCCTACTCATGGAAATCACCTTAGAGGAGGTTGAAGAGGTGGTTAAAAATATGCCCAAAAATAAGGCCACAGGCCCTGATGGCTTCACAGCAAAATTTTACTAAGCAACCTGGAATTTTATGGGAAAGGATATCTGGGAACTGGTAGAAGAATCCCAACGCTCAAGACAGGTGTATCTAGCTCTGAACTCCACTTTTATATCTCTCATCCCCAAGCGAGACAATACTGATACCCCTATGGGCTTTAGGCCTATTGCGTTATCTAATGTCATTTATAAGATTCTATTGATGATCATGGTTAATATATTAAAACCAATCCTCCCCAGTCTTATATCTTTGGAACGAATAGGCTTTGTGAAGGGTAGACAAATTATGGATGGCATAGTTACAACTCAGGAAGAAATCCACTCTCTCCACACTTTAAAAGTGAAAGGTATGTTAATTAAACTTAATCTCTCTAAATCTTATGATCGCCTAAGATGGCCTTATTTGAAAGTTTTTCTTGAAGCTTTTGGTTTTGATCAAAGATGGATACAGTGGTTAATGTCATTCATTTCATCCCCAAACTTTTCAATCCTACTTAATGGTATTCTGTCTCACCCCTTTAATGCTTCTAGGGGTCTTCGCCAAGGGGACCCTCTATCTCCATTTTTGTTCATTATAGAAGCTGAAGTCCTAGGTCATCTAATCAAATATAAGCTTTTGGGAGGGAAATTAAAAGGCTTGAACCTATGGGGATTGGATTTAACACTCTCGCACCAATAGTTTGTAGATGATATCATGCTCATCTGTCAGGCATATTTAAGGGAAAAAAAGGCCATTTTATTTATTCTTAAAACTTTTATGGAAGCATTTTGAACTCTGATAAACAATGATAAATCTAATGTATAATTTTTTAATACAAATAATGTAACCCAGAGATTCCTAGCCCGTACTTTGGGTTTCAATCTATGTTCATTTCCTATGAAGTAGCTGGGCTTTCCACTCAGCCTCACCTCCCTTAGGGTTTCGGGATGGAAGGACCTCCTTAGCTGCCTTCAAAATTGTCTTTAGAATTGGGCACTCCATGCTCTGAATGCTCCTAGTTGGGTCATATTGATGCATTCAGTTCTTCAAGCCATCCCTGTTTACCAGTTATCAGGGAGAGCTGCCCAGAAAACCATTTGCAATAATATGGTTAAGATATTCAAAAAGTTCTTGTGGAAAGGAGCTCAACAAACTCAGAAATGGGCTCTCCTCTCATGGGATAAGCTCATAAAACTAAAAAACGTGGTTGGATTGGGATTATGAGACCCTTACATGCTAAACCAGGTGATGGGCGCTAAACTATGGTGGAGATAGATACAAGGAGGAAGAGACCTATGGAAATTGATCTGGGAAAGAAAATATGATATGCTCAGAACAATTGTAGGAAAATGGAAATTAGATGTCACCCCCAAAGGATCTAATATTTAGAACCAAGCAGCCATTAATAGAGATCTTATTCAACAACATAGCTTCTGGGAAATTCGAGGAGGTAGGACGACTGTATTTTGGGAGGATTCCTGGCAGCAGAGGGAGAAATTGTCCAGCCGTCTAGATTTAGGATAAATCTTCCTCTTCACGAACTTGCCAAACACAAGATCGGTTGTTAACTACTGCTGTCGGGAGGATGATGGGCAATGGCGAAATGTAAGGGACAAAGACAATGGCTGATGCCCCTAAAACACTCCAATGGAATAACTTTGAAAATGAAATGAAAAACAGGAAATTGGTTTCGAAAATTGGGGAAGATGCCCTCAGATGGGGTTACCGCAATAAATGAATGTTTACCATAAAAGAATGGTATTACATTAAATCAAACAATCTTCAAACCATCACAGTTCCAATATGGCAAAAAATATGGGCAGCCAAACACTCGCCAAAAATCGAACACTTCCTTTGGCTTGTAAGCCACCGTAAGATTCTTACCTGGAACCAGTTGTAGAGAAGAGGAATGCAGCGCCGTTCTCTCTGTCAAATGTGTAATATGCATGAGGAGAATATAGAGCACTTAATAACTATGAGATGGCGGAAACACTTTGGCAAAATATTGTTACGATCTTCCAACAAACTGACAGAGACAACACTAGCATAAATCAAACTTTCATAAACTAGAGAAAAGGGGGATACAAATGCGAAGTCTTGAATAGAGCATGGAGGTTGTCGATGGGATTTCTTCTCTAGGGCATATAGAAAGAAAGAAACCATATAATCTTCAGGGAGGAAGTTAGATATATAGACGAGATATGGCAGGTGATTTTGGATAATATTCGTGAGACCATCCTAGTTGAAAAGTGGATTGAGAAAGACTGGATGATGACTGGTAATGAAGGCCACATCTTGGCCATGTTGAATCTAAAACCCCAAATGTTGGCTAAATCTTTATGGAAATACAAATCATCGAGGAAAAACCCATGAGATGTATTCTAGATACCTCAACCAGGGTTTCTAAAACTCAATTACGATGGGGCATCCAAAGGAAACCCAGGTCAGGCAGGAGCAGATGGAATATTTAGAAACTCTTAGGGTTCAACATGCAGGTTCTATGCGTTGGATCTTTGGTTTGATACAAATAATGAAGCTTAGTTAATGGCGTTCAAGCAAGGGTTGATAATCGTTGTCCGAGAAAACTACCACAGAGTTATTGTTGAAGGGGTTTTGACGATGGTAACAAGAGTATTACAGAAGTTGCAGCAAGGGACTCCATTGGAAAAAATTAGCCAAAGCTGGAGGACAGCAAGACTCATTCATGAGATCAGCTTAATAATACAGGATATTGGCTACCTTTTCCCCTTGCATGTTCGCAGAGCGGGGAATGAGGCTGCAAATTATTTAGCCAAATGGGGTTGCAGCAATGAGGGTAGCCACTTAGACATTAACCAAGCTAATAGGGCATGGGACATTGAGCTACATCCACTACAGATCATCATAAACAAATATAAAGAAAAATATAGAGACCCTCGATCAGGGTGCCAAGTGGAGGATGGAGGGATACAAGTGGTGTCACATGGCGGCATGCACCACACCCTTAATCAAGGTAATCAAGGTTAAGGCCAACAACTGGCCAGGGGTAGGTGCGTTCGCATGACACATCATAATGGTTGCAAACGAAAACTTTGGGCACCAACTAATAATTTCATATCAACATTGGAAAAAGCAATGCATGCATAACGGGTTAAGGCAGGAATGGATGAGGATGGAGCGCATTGTTCTCGACTGGAAAATTGAAGGAGGAATAGTGGGAATGGAGGCTGCAGGTCTGCGACGTCATCTGGTCATTCGGTATGTGATGTATCTGGTTAGTTATGTTGTTAATTTACCTACTCCTGCTCACCATCATAACCATAACAATGGTGACCTAAATTTCATGGGTGGTTTATTTGGTTTGCAAGTGGTTTGTTCTTGTAAGTGTCGGTCTCCTTATGAATTCTAGAATAACTTTCATTTTCATTGTTATGCCTGGATAGAAGTGTGTTTTAAATTCTCTTTCAGTCATATGCAAGATAACCTATTGTTTTTGGTTTTCCCGACTCCTCTCATTGATCCCTGCATCAGAACCTTTTGTCAATTTCTGTTTGATCAAAATAGGGCCTTGTCTCTCATTTGTAAGGAAAATTCTTCTCGGGATATAGCTCCATGTCTAGTTAGTAAGGTTAATTTGGTTTGTAAGGAAATTCATCTCAGGCTATGACTCTGTGTCTAGTCAGTAACGATAATGCAACTCAGGCCTATGAGATTGCATGCATGGCTATGCAAGATAAGCCTGCTTGTGTCTCTACCCTTTACTCTGTTCACAACAATTGTTTTAGTTAGGATACTGCACCCCCTCAGGGCATGAGGGTTGTTGTCTGTGTTTATAAGCCGGTTATCTTTTCTTTATATCATGTCTATGGCCTATCAATTTGGGAGGGTAATAGAAGTCTCCGTTCTGTTAGCCATTTCCTTTGTATTCATAGGTTATGGGTTACAGACTTACGCTCTCTGGCCTCATGCTCCCCTCTGTTCATCTTATATGATTCTACAACCTTCAAGAGTAATAGTATGGAAATCTATACTTTGGTATCGAATGCTTTGAAGGAAGTTGTGAGCACCATATGCTATTCCATGAAAACCATTATTGATTTTGTCTTGCCATATACAAGCCTATTTAAAATTTTTACAGGTGTTGCTCAGTCTCTTTCAACGTTTGTCCTTCCGAATACAAAAATGGTAAAAGGTCAACCTGTCAAACATCATGCAAAGGAAAAAGGGAAGAAAAAGCTTCCAAAATCCACAGTTGGATCTAGCAAGAGAGGCATAAAAAAAAAAAAAGAGGTCATGGAAAATCTCTTTGGTATCTACTCTAGAGGAAACCCACCATAGATTTGCAATCTAATTCAGGGTTGGGACAGAGAATGCAACAACAAAGAAGAAGACATGGAACAACAGGAGGACAGCAAGGATTTCATAAAAGTCCCAAGGAATATAAGAGGGATACTTCTCCCTTTTCACCAGTCCATCCATACTTATTGTACTCTCAAATGTGTGTTGGCCAAGGCCTTGCCAAGTTTACAGGAAATGGAAGGAGACACCAACGTGGTTTCAGTTCTGCGGTAAATTAAAAGGGAGATTCAGGAGATTAGAGTTTCTCAACATTACGCTACAGCTCAAATTGGAAGAATTGAGCGGTAGCTTCAATCTATGTAGCAAGTATACATGCTGGGCTCTATTGCTAAAGACCTGACTCCTATCGACTCCTCAGACGGTTGAGTCATGTTTTTCTTGGTATCCAATGTATTTTGCGGCTAGCATTTACTGTTTTCAGTTAGACTTTGTTAGACATAGTATAATGGACATAGTGGCCATTAGACGGATGAAACTATTTCAATACTAGATGGCATTTAACTCTTTAAGGTGGTCAACAGACCTGGTTTCCTTCGGGCAGGTTGAAGTCACCAAGTTTTTATATGTTGCAACCTGCTTTCTTTATGATAAATAGAAAATATTAAGGCACTACTAAATTTACAAAAAAAAAGTCTTGTTCAAAAAAATTATAGTCATCATAGAAAAGACCATATAATGGAGCCTACTTTCAAAATTGTTGGGTCATAAAAAGGTATATTTTGAACACCTAATTAGCCTACATTAATCATCAATCCGGGAGCATCTTTTTATTTCAAGAGTGTACTCTGTCTGAGGCTGCAATTGTCTAAGAGCAATGCTGTGAATATGTAGTACAGAATAAAAAATGCAAAAGTAACAAATGCTCGAAAAAAAACCTAATTACAGTGACATGAATGGAAAGATTAAAGTACTTCAATCTTGCAGAGCATCGATCAGGGATGCAGTAGTAGTAACTCTTTCCCTTAGAAATCAATGCAAAATGACCAATCTGGGGACTTGGAAGCAAAAGCCTCTATCCTGTACAGTTGGAGATCTTAAAGCAATCGAACCGAAAGCAGATTCAAAGAAACTTAAAAGAAATGCAATCTGGAAAGGAACAGCAACATTTAATTATAACTCGTCTGTTTACTAATCAAAGACTATGAATAAGTAATGAACAGAAATGGAACAACAACGTGAAATGAACAACAATTACAATTCTAACATATTCAAGCCACTAGATTTCTATGCTTCAATTCTGTCGACAGCATCTTACCACGCAACAATGAATTATAACAGATTATAAACTAATGGAACAACAACTCAAATTAGATACAAGTCAACGAAGCTTTATAATAACAGTAAGATAATCGAACAACAAACGTGCTTCTTGTAAAGAATGAAATAGAAATGACCCTGTATTTGATCCAATCAACAATAAACCAATTTTGTAATTAAAACAAACATTAAACGCACTCCACACAATAGTAAGAAAATATTAAAATACAAACAGCGAAGTGATCCCACCAGAGTCGGGCCCTTAGCGCCAGTGAAATACTGCTGGGCTAATTCAAAACTGTAGAAGGTAGATAAAACGCGTGTCTTATATTAAACCAACATAAAGTTTTACAGAGAAGTTTCTCTCAAAACAGAGAGTTAATAAAACATTACATTACAAAGAAAACGTAAAGCCTTTCGACCAATTCCTAACTTCAACAACAATAATCCTTTTGTCACTAAAGGAAATGGCTTTATATATCAAATCTCGACGGACCAACCAAGGAATAAGATGAGTTTGAATAGCGATCCATCAGGATCGAAATATCCCAAGGGATTCGCTCCTCTGCGTTTAGTCATCATTCTATTTACTTTGACTGAGGCAGAGCTATCCCCTGCCTTTTCTGGGCTATTCGTTCAGATCTCCTTGCCTTTGGTTCGATATGGTTCAACGCTGATGGAGCACCAGTTAGATTATTCTGAACCCCATCTTTGGTACAGCTGTTCACCTCTTCGAATTCCTGTTTGTCAATCAAAAAGTAACCTTTAGTCATCTTTTCGTACTAAACATAAACATTTCCAATTCTATAGTAATTCTTATGATAAATTACCTTTACAAGGAAAACAGGAGTATATCCATGGTAAAAGAATGAGTAAATACATAGTAATTTCATACCTCTTTCACTGCCCAACATACCCCCCTGCTTAATCTTTTTCATGCCCTCATGAAAACTATAGTTCACATGGAGATCAGTCAAAGAATAAGCTGGATAAGGTTTGTCATCAACAGACCTAAAACCACGTAGTGCAGCTAATTCCTCAAAAACATGTTCTGTCTGTTCTTCAGGAAGTTCATAAATAGCTTTGTAGTCCGAAGTATGATACCATGCAATAGGGTTGCGGAACCTACATCTTAACCAGTATGGTCCTTCTTTTAAAACAAGATGGCTATAGGGAATCAAGCGGTCTGCTGCTAGCCCAAAGTTTCTATAATTAAATGGTTCCCTATTTTGCACATTCTGATTGGAGATTCTCCACCGAACCTTGGCTGCTACATAAGCTTGGTTTCTAATGGATGAGAAATAGTCTGTTCCATTCAAAATAATTGATTTGTGGACAGGCCCCAGAGTTTGGGTAACACCTTCCTTTGTCATCAAACTTTTCTGTCTAGCCCAAAATTGAAGTGGGTCTTGAGGTTCACTTCTGACCCACAGGTCTAATCCATTTTCCTGCCTTTGAAAGGCATTATAAGCTTTAAGCCATTTTAATTGATTTACAGCAAAGGAAATGAATGCCTGAAACTGAACATCTCCAATAAAAGAGCTAGGGTTTGATTCACGGTCATTTTCAAGTATTATATTATGCAAGTAAAATTCACACAAAAGGCGCTGTACTTTGATCCCATAAAGTTTGCAGCATGATATAAAGTCATCTATGGTTTTTAGCTCTATGGATTTCCCTGCCCTAACTGCCTTGATCTTTAATTGTAAATATCTTTCTAGTAAAAAAAAAACATAGTTTTTGGTGGGGTATCTACAGGCTAAGACATCAATATACAAGGAGCAGAGAGTGTCCATTTGAGTGTAGGCTAGTTTTAGTTGGTTCATTACCTTATCGGCCTTTACCTCTTCTTTTCGACATTTTTCATGAGCTTCAGCTTCGGCTTCATGAATAATTCTCATTTGTTGCTGCAATTCCTGATATCTCTTTCTTGGGACAATATCTTCCTCTAATCTCTGCCGTTCTATTCGGACCTGTGTTAATTCTTCTTGAAGTCTGACCAGTGTTGGATCACTAAAAGTATGCTGACTGCTAGATTGCATATTTTCACTTAGAACAGGTTCCTCTGGAACAGCTTGTGTTGGAACAGCCATTTGTTTCTCTGCATTCTCATAATTAGGCTCTGGTATGGTTTCTTCTATAACGTGGGGGTTCCTATTAGCGGTTACCCTTCTCTTTTTCAAACTTCTTTTGATAGCAATGCTTCTTCTCTTAGGGTCTCTCTTGGGCATCTGTTTCATCCTCAGAACCCTAATGGTTTGCCCGAGTTGTTCAACTAGTTTATGAAGCTTTATTCGTTCCTTGCGAAGCTTCTCAATCTCAGTTGTTTTCCTCTTCTTTCTTAATGGAACAGTCGTTCCTTTATCTGAACCTATTTTCTCAACAGGGTTTTGGCTTATATCAGCTGTGCCTTCAGTAAAATTCTCTTCTTGTTCTTCTCCTTGGGGTTCTTCCACATTCATACCCTCTTGGCTAAATTCTTCGGGAATCATATTCTCAGTTAACTCTGCAGTCTCCTGGGGGCTTCCAGTTTCGACGTTCTCTTTCTCCTGTTCACACCTCTCAGGAGAAGCAACCCTAACTTCACTAGGGTTTGTTGTTTCATTCAGTTTTTCTCCAGCTGTTTCTTTATCAATAGCAGAGTACTCTGGTAGTTGATTAATATCTATATTGAGGTCTAAGGGGATATGAGGCCATGTATAATCACTCATATTGGCCAAAATCTGGGCCAATTGGTCTTCCTGTAAAGGGCTTACGATAACATTTTCGAGTAGCTCTATTTCATCCTTATTGCTGCTATGATTGTCCTCATCCTCCTCACATGTGTGATAAATTCCTTCCTCCTTATCTGAATACCAAATTTCTCCTTCAACTTCTTCTTCAGAATTTCCTTCAATTCCTTCTTCCTTATTATCTCCTTCCTTTGTACTAGATTGTTTTTCACTACCGGTATGATGACTTATTTCTTCTTCGTCCGAGTAGCGAATTTCTCCTTCCAATTGTTCTTCCACATCACTACGAGGGCTTACTCCCTCCAATTCTTCTTCCTCATCAGTACGAGGGCTTACTCCCTCCAATTGTGGAGGCTATTCCTCCTCTGAGCTGTGCAATTCCAGGGGCTGGCTGTTGCTACCCGGAAGTCCTTCCGCCATCCTCCTACTTCGTTTCAATTGGAGGGACTGTCTGTGAGTAGAAGGCTCAGCTATTGAGTCGGCCATCCTCTTTCGTTTTGGAGCGGGTAGAGCTAACCCTCCATCGATGGAAAATATTAATTCTTCTCAGTTGGTTTATTGCTGGGCGAGGCTACGAATCACTATTAATTGAATTAGACAATGGTGGCTGACCACCATATCTGCATGCTGGGCTTTTCTTATACCACGAGAAGTATCATGCAACGAAGAATTTAAAAATGCAGGCAAATTAATGGTGCATTTATGTTTTAATACAACTAATAGCTTAAGGTGGCGAGGTCTTACCACATCCTTTCTTCCGTCGCACGTTATGTAAGCCTACAAAATCTTGGCCAACTCTATCCATGGTTCTCCTAATGACGCTGGCTGGACCCCTTTACCTTTGATAACTAACGTCTGTCCATCGTCTTGAAAAATCTTCATGGCTTCCCGAATCCTAATCTTCTTCTGAGTCTAGATAGTCCCTTGCGCGGGAATGCTAGACAATTCTGCAATTATCTCGTCGGATACAGCTATCTACCTTCCTCTGACCATGGAGGATCGTTCCTGTAGGTTCAATAAAAATTCGGTGGCCACTGCTTCGTGGGGTTGCTGCATCCTCGTGAAATATGTAATCCACCCTAGTATTTCTAAAAGTGCTCATGCAGCATTAGAGACGATCAACACCTGTGGTTCACTATGAAATGGCCGTCCCCCCATCTCTACGCTCTATTAATTTTCTCAACACACAATAATCAGAATGGAACAACACAACACAGTTCGTTGAAAATTTGTTATTCCCTAAAATGCAGGGATTTATTTCAGATACAGGTAAGGAAATCTTGGATTTTGATTTGCATGCAGACATCCGCGCCCCCCAAATGAATAAAAGGTCGCCCTCGACCATCAATTGAGAGGAGCATGTGTGGCACAACAACAGTACAACAGTAAAAAGTAGGTGTAATTATGATACATTAAATCAAATTATAGCAATTACTGAAATCAATGCACATAATGAATCGGTAATGAATAGAAAATCGTTTTGTAATGATTCAAATACGAGGAGAAGGGACAACGTAAGATAAACATAAATACAATTGCGTTATTTACCATTTTGAACTAATATGATCGATTTGTAATGATTTTCATGTATAATAGGTTCAGAGGTAAAGGTAAGGGATTCATATTTTCATTTGACATTTAAATAAATATATAGGAAAAGGGTTAAATATAACTATTGATGTGTATAAATGTGACTTCAATACCATCAGTAGAGCTCTGTTGCCCACAGGTGTCCATAACCTTGAGAGAGTTTCTTTCTTACCCACAAAACCATTGTCCTTTATTTATGCTGAGGAAGTGCTTTTTTATTGAATATCATGACGGAGGCCATTGTGTTGGCTTGGTGACCAGATAAACCACAATGCCGTTCACTGGGAAGAAGTGAAAGGTGGGTAGGCCGGCTCGTGATGAGACCTCCTGTTCGAAGGACTTCTTGATTTTTTCAATTGTCTATTGGACCATTTCCCTAGTTTGGTGGCCATAATGGGAATGCCACTTCACCGCCTTCCCTATGATCACGGTAGGCTGGCTCTTGGTGAGACCCCCTATCCTCCATCCGCAAAATCATTATATGTAAATATTTTTTGTTGTGTAACCAGCTCCAAAAAGAGAAGAAAAGAGATATCAACGCCTTATAAATGAGCCACTTCGAGGGGGCAACCTCCAATACATTACATAAATGAAAAATTCTTGGATGATACAAATGACAAAACCTCCTTTCTATATATATTCATGTACACAATGTAACTTAGTGGCCACAATGCAATCCCAGTCATCAAACTAATGCAATGTAAGTGCGTCAACAATTTCAATATGGTAAAGGACTAACATAATAAGGGACTACACTATTAATATAGGGGCTTAACATGCCTCTCTCCTTCAAACAAGTGTTGTCCTCAACGCTTGATTATTTCTTGATGCTTCTGTATAAAATTATCATTGTCCCATGTGGAATCTTCTACAGGAAAGTTCTTACACTTGCTGAGATAATTTGAAATTGATTGTACTTGTTGAGTTCTTGTTTCTGTGACTGCTTCAGAACTTCTTTCAATGTGATATTGATCTTCCGGTTGTTTCATTTGATTTTGCACCAAAGTTAGGTTATCCTTTGAGAGTTGGAGAACTTGTTGTTGATGCTCATTGTGATATTCCACTACTTTATCATCCATAACGAATTTTATTTGATCCTTCAAACCATCCAAATTAGCCTCCATTTTTTCTTTTAAACCATCTATTTCATCTTCGGTTGCTCTTCGTAAGATCGAAATTTGTTGCACTTGGTACCATAATTTTGATATCTCATATTGCAATTCTTCCTCCTCATGCATCATAGTATAGCTTTCTGAGGGCTTAATGGGTATGGAATTATTTTTTGGAGGCATAATAGAACCCATTATTGACAAAAATTCTCCAATATGCCCTTGGAATCAATTCAACTTGATTCTTCAAACAAGACTTATGCAATTCGGAAAAAAACAATACACACCTTTTTCTTGCTTTTGAGGAGCTCGATATTGAAATTGGATTATCTCTGTGATTGAAGCACTTAAATATTTGAATTTTAGCACTGAATTATCCCTTTTAATTCTCTTTTTAATGCCACTGGTCTGACCTGATTTGGATTCTCCAAGACAAAGTTGTGTCCAATCTCCCACAATAACCTAATTTTGGACTGGTTCAGTAGAGTGAACTTGTACGACTTGCCACATGTCACTGTTTTGTCCTTTGTCTCTAAAATTGATATCCAAGAAAATAAAGTCCATGTACTTGTGAACATTTTTTACGGCACTCCAATCCGATCCCCAGAGAGAGAGTTATTGAACTTTTACCACGATCACCTCTTTGAGATGAAATCTAGGAGCTTGAAAAAGCACTACCTTCCACAGATCATATTTCCAAAAATATTGCGAACCAAGCTCTTAAATTTTTTGAAGAATTTCCTCAGGATTTTAGCTTCGCACCATATGAATTTCATATTCTGAACCTTCGTAGAAAAAAAGTTATAGCGAAAATGCCACGATGACCTGTTTAGGAGCCTGAAAAAAGACCTAACTTCCACAGATGATATCTCAAAAAATATTGCGAACCAAGCTCTGATATTTTTAGGAAATATTCCTCAGGATTTCATCTTCGCACCCTAAAAATTTCAGCTTCTGAGACTTCGTAGAAAAAAATTTATAGCGAAAATTCCACGATGACCTGTTTGGAGCAGCGAAACCCTAGAATCCAAAGCTCTGATACCAAATGTTGTGTAACCAGCTCCAAAAATAGAAGAAAAGAGATATCAACACCTTAGAAATAAGCGTCGAGGGGAAAACGTGAAGTTGCGAATAAATGAACAATTCTTGGATGATACAAATGACAAAACCTCCTTTCTATATATAGGAGTCCATGGGGCCACAATGTAATCCTAGTGGGCCACAATGTAATCCTAACCGACCTAACAATAATAATGTAAGGGCACAATAATAACAATATGGGGGTTAGACTAAAATAATAAGGGACTACACTATTAATATAGGGGCTTAATGTTTTTTCTTTTTCATGCAACACTTTTCCTTAGTTATTCATAAGGGATGGCTCAACACTCCTTAAGAGTAGGGATGGTGGAAGAAGTCTGAACATCTCAATAGAAAAAAACAATATGCCCTTATTCCTATTCCATAGATAAACATCAAAGAAAGTTATAACATATGGGAAAGAACCAATCATGATAAAAATAATCGATCAGATTAATTCAATGGTAATAGAATAGCAAAGTTATGTGATTGATCATGCTCCTTTTCCTTTTCTCCTATCATTACTAGACAATTTTCTTAAAATATGACGATTTATTTTGATTTGTTGATTACAGTAAGCTTTAATTTGTATGATTCTATATAAATGATATATTTTCCTTTAGAAAATTAATCAAAAATTAGAAATGTTGGCTTAAAACAAAAAACAATCCACTCAAAAGGTGTTGTTCCTTTAAAAAGAACAACAAAAACAATCTACGAAACTGCTGTTCCTTTCAAAAGGAACATCAAGAAAATACTTTGCGGAAGTGTTGTTTCTTTAGAAAGGAACAGCAAAATCACTCTGTGAAACTGGTGTTCCTTTCGAAAGGAACAACAGAAGTGCTGTTCCTTTAGAAAGGAACAGCAAAACAAACAAAATAACAAAAAAAAAATTCTCTTTTTTTTCTTTTAAGGAAATTGAATTTCATGAAACAAACGATGAAGAAATAAAGAAGTAATATTAACAGAATTTTTAAAGAAACAAATTCCATAAAACAACAATCAAGAAATGGAAAAATGCTTTATGTACAAAATTTAAAAAAAGTGATTTATTGAACTGGTGCTGAGGAGGAGTTCTCCCCTTCAGCAAGAATTTCCATTGTAGAATCTTCCCGTAACTATTGGTAAAAGGATTCCCGGGTAAGCGGTTTATGATACAATCGTACTCGATGACCGTTTACCTTGAAGGAATGTCCAGATCCATCAATGGTAACTAATGTAACAGTTCCATTATCATGCACTTTTTGTATTTCATAGGGTCCAAGCCATCGTGTCTGGAGTTTTCCTGGGAAATCCTGAAACTTGGAATCATATAGGAGTGCCCAGTCTCCTTCGTGGAAGATCTTTTATTTGATATGGGCATCATGCCATTTGGCTCTCTGTTGCTAAATTAATGTTGTGTGCTGAAGAGCAGAGAGCCTAATTTCATCTAACTCATTAATTTGCTGTTGTATTTTAGCCTGGGCTTCATTCAGATTTAGACCCACCTTTTGAGTTGTTCTTAATGTTTGAATTTAAAATTCTATAGGAAATATGGGTTCTTTTCCAAATACCAATTGGTATGGTGAATACCCTGTAGTAGGTCTCCACGTTGTTTGATATGCCCATAATGCTTCTGGAAATCTGTAGGCCCAATCTCATCTATGAGAGGCAATGATTTTTGTTAATATAGATTCGATTACTTTGTTCATGCTCTCTACTTGGCCATTGGCCTGTGGGTGATATGGAGTTGTAATCTTGTGCTGAACATCGTAGTTTTGCAATGTTTCAGCTAATTTATTACCTACAAACTGTGGTCCTCCATCTGTGATTATGTCCCTTGGGAGGCCATAGTGCACAAAGATTTGGAAAAGAAACTGTATTACAGAGTCCTCTGTAGCTTTTGAAAGAGCTTCTGCTTCAACCCATTTGGTGACATACTCAGTTGCAACTAGGATATATGTTTTTTAGTTTGATGGGGGGCTAATAGGACCAAAAAATTCAAGGGCCCAACGTTTAAACGGTTCGATCACTAGTTGAGGGTTCAGAGGCATTTTATTAGATTGCCCAGGGCGACCTGCCCTTTGGTAGCTATCACAGGCCTGCACAAATTTTTTAGCATCTTTAAAGATAGTAGGCCAATAATAGCCTTTTCGTAAAACTTTATGGGCAGTTCTACGATCTGCAAAATTTCCACCACACTGTCCATCATGGCATGCTTTCAAGATGTCAAATACCTCATCCTCCCTAATGCATCTCCTTATTTGTATATCTGCACCTGTATGAAATAGGTAGCCTCCAATCTAGGAGAAGCGGGTACTACAATGTATTATTTGCTTACGTTCATTAAGGGACAGATGTTTAGGTAATTTAGCTATTGCCAAATAGTTCACTATATCAGCATACCACGGTGTTCTGATAGTAACATCGAAGAGATGTTCATCCGGAAAGTGGTCTTCAACTGCTTCTATATCTGTTGGTTTTTCCATTCTTGACAGAAAGTCAGCTACATGGTTCTCTTTCCCAGGTCGATCGCTGATTGTGATATCAAATTCCTGCAGTAAAATCAACCATCTTGTCACTCTTCCATTTGTAACAGGTTTATTTGCTAAAAATTTAATGGCAGAGTGATCAATATATAGTACTACAGGATACCCAGTTATGTAATGTCTAAATTTGTTTATAGCATGAACTACAGCTAAAAATTCTTTCTCAGTCACAGTATAATTTAATTCAACAGGGGATAGATTTTTGCTAATATAGTAAATTGCATATGGCTTCTTATCTTCCTCATGTCCAAGTACTACTCCAATTGCTGTGTCTAAGGCATCAGATGAAATTTGGAACGACAAATTCCAATTTGGGCCCCTCAGCACTGGGGCTATTGAAATGAGATTTTTCAGATCATTAAAGGCATTGTCACATTTATCTATCCAAATGAAATCAACATTTCCAGTTAGTGCATATAAAGGTGCTGCTATTCGAGAATAATGTTCTATAAATCTTCTATAGTAACCAGAAAATCCAAGAAAGCTACGTACCTTTGTTTGTGTAGTAGGTGTAGGAATTAACAAGATTATTTGAATTTTAGCCGGGTCTACTTGAATTCCAGCTGCTGAAATATAATGCCCTAAGATGACTCCTTCAGTCATCATCATAAGACACTTTTCGTTGTGTTGTGTAACCAGCTCCAAAAATAGAATAAAAGAGATATCAACGCCTTAGAAATAAGCCACTTCGAGGGGGCAACCTCCAATACATTACATAAATGAACAATTCTTGGATGATACAAATGAACAAAACCTCCTTCTATATATAGGATTCCATGGGGCCGCAATATAATCCTAGTTGGGCCACAATGTAATCCTAGCCGACCTAACAATAATAATGTAAGGGAACACTAATAACAATATGGGGGTTACAGGGGTACAATAATAACAATAAGGGGGGATACACTATCATAATAAGGGGTTACACTATTAATATAGGGACTTAACATGCCCCTCTCCTTCAAACAAGTGTTGTCCTCAACGCTTGATTATTTATTGATGCTTCTGTATAAAATTCTCATCCTCCCATGTGAAATATTCTACAGGAAAGTTCTTCCACTTGCTGAGATACTCTGAAATTGATCGTACTTGTCGAGTTCTTGTTTCTATGACTGCTTCATAACTTCTTTCGATGTGATGTTGATCTTCCCGTTGTTTCATTAGATTTTGCACCAAAGTTGGGTTATCCTTTGAGAGTTGGAGAACTTGTTGTTGATGCTCGATGTGATCTTCCACTAATTTATCATCCATATTAGCTATTATTTGATCCTTCAAACCATCCAAATTAGCCTCCATTTCTGTTTTTAAACCATCTATTTACCTCACCCTTCTTTCATGTTCTAAAACTTGTTGTACTCTGCACTATACTCCTGATATCTCACATCGCAATTCTTCCACTTCATGCGTCATAGTATAGCTTTCTGAGGGCTTAATGGGTATGGAATTATTTTTTGGAGGCATAATAGAACCCATTACTGACAAAAATTCTCCAATATGCCCTTGGAATCAATTCAACTTGAGTCTTCAAACAAGACTTATGCAATTCGGAAAAAAACAATACACACCTTTTTCTTGCTTTTGAGGAGCTCGATATTGAAATTGTATTATCTCTATGATTGCAGATCCTCAATATCTAAAATTTAGCACTGAAGTAGCCCTCTAAATTCTATTTTGAATGTCACAGGTCTGACCTGATTTGGATTCTCCAAGACAAAGTTGTGTCCAATCTCCCACAATGACCTAATTATGGACTGGTTCAGTAGAGTGAACTTGTACGACTTGCCACGTGTCACTGTTTCATCCTTTGTCTATGAAATTGATAGCAAAGAAACTAAAATGTGTTTACTTGTGACCACTTTTATAGCACTCCAATCCGATGCCCAGAGAGAGAGTTATTGAACTTTTCCCACGATCACCTCTTTGAGATGCAATTCAGGAGCCTGAAAAAGCACTACCTTCCACAGATCATATCTCCAAAAATATTGCGAACCAAGCTCTGAAATTTTTTGATGAATTTTCTCAGGATTTCAGCTTCGTACCATATGAATTTCAGATTCTGAATCTTCGTAGAAAAAAATTTATAGCGCAAATGCCACGATGACCTGTTTAGGAGCCTGAAAAATACCTGACTTCCACAGATGATATCTTCGAAATTATTGCGAACCAAACTCTGAAATTTTTACACAGGCTTCCTCAAGATTTTTTCTTCGCACCCTAAAAATTTCAGCTTCTGAAACTTCGTAGAAAAAAATTTATAGCGAAAATGCCACGATGACCTGTTTGGAGCAGCGAAACCCTAGAATCCAAACCTCTGATACCAAATGTTGTGTAACCAGCTTCAAAAATAGAATAAAAGAGATATAAACGCCTTAGAAATAAGCCACTTCGAGGGGGAAACCTCCAATACATTACATAAATTCACAATTCTTGGATGATACAATTTAGAAAACCTCCTTTCTATATATAGGAGTCCATGGGGCCATAATGTAATCCTAGTGGGCCACAATGTAATCCTAGCCGACCTAACAATAATAATTTAAGGGCACAATAATAACAAAATGGGGGTTACAAGGGTACAATAATAATAATAAGTGGGTCACACTAACAACAATAAGGGACTATACTAGTAATATAGGGACCTAACATCGTTGCTTGGCCAAAAGCCTAGCAATATTATCTATAATACCTTTCAGGCTTTTAATGTGGCTCAAAGTCATCCCATAGGGTGGAAATCATCCACATACTTTATATTTCATTGCTAAGTCCGCAAAATGCCGAGAATTTCCTTTTGGAATGTGTGGGTATTGCATAGTCGAAAAGGCAGGGACCAGGCAAGACCTCTCAACATGGACAGTAAAAGGGCTTTGTTCTGTTCTTCAGAAATCGTACTCAGTTGTACCTATTTAGCCATCAAGGAAAGAAAAGAACTCTTCTCTGCCAATTGTTCATTACCTGGTCAATGAAAGGAAGGGGAAATTGGTTCTTCGTGTCATTTGTTTGTCATGGTAATCTACACATATCCTCCACTCTCTGCTTGCAGTAATATCAAATTAATGGAGACCTAGCTTACAATGAGCATTGGGTAGATGAAATTAACATCCAATAGTTTTTGTAATTCAGCTTTTACAATATCTTTAACGTGAGGATTTAGTCTCCTTTGAGGTTGGTGAATGGGTCTTGCATATTTTTCAATGTAAATGTGGTGAGTACACAATTGAGGATCAATTCCTTTCATGTAAGGGTAATCCCATGCAAAGGCTGCTTTGTATTTTCGTAATAATTGGACCAATTTTTCTTCTTGTTTAGCAATGAGACTTTTATTAATATTTAATGTTTTTCCCAGCTCAATTTCTACAACCTTGCTATTGCTCATAGAAGTAGTAGGTATTGTTTGATCAGGAATATCTTTGAAAGGATCTTCTTCTTATTTATTATCGAATGCTGCTTTGATCATGTGACATTGAAAATGAGATCTAGTTTGTGACTTATTAATAAAATTATTAATGATATCATACTCTATTTGATTTTTAAAATCAAGAGCATTTTCTATAGTTAGAGGTGATCTCATATTCTCCATAAGATATGATGCAGGTGGTTTTCTTGTTTTGATTATTGATAGACTTGGCTGGGCTGGGGGATATAGAGCTAAATTCTTGACATAATTTCCCCTTTTAATTGTCATGTTTCCTTGTCGGCATCCAATATAAGCATCGACAGTTGCCAACCAAGGTCTACCTAGAATTAAAGGATGTCCATCTAGTCAATTCTTTGGATTGATAACCAGGAAGTCGGCAAGGTATTCCCAGGAATATACAGATACCATTACATCTTGTAGTATACCTTCTGGTTTGACTACTGATCGGTTAGCCAATTCCAACAAGGTTGTTGTTGGTTCCAGTGATGTAATGCCAAGTTTTTGATAGGTGGTGGTTGTTAAAATGTTAATTGCTGCCCTCAAATCAGCTAAGGCATTTGGAAATGATTGGCCATTGATCTTCACTATCACTATAGGATTTCCTGGGTCTTCATATTTGATGGGTGTTTCCATTTCTGATAATAAGTCAGATAAGGTACCGACTATTTGGACAATAGGATTGGTTGTTGTTCTCCTCTTTGGCTTCTTTATGCATAATTCCTTAATAGTTTTTGCATATATAGGAATATCTTGAATAGCTTGGAGGAGAGGGATTTTTATAAATAAATTTTTTAATTCTCCCAAAAGATAAAAATTAGGTTGTTCTAATGGACGAGGTATAATTAATCGTTCTGGGAATGGTGGAGAGGAATTTGTTACTTGTTGTTGACTTCGTTGTTGATTTTTTTGTTGAAATTCCTTCTCACTTTGTACTGTTTGTTCTACAGGTAATGAATCTTCAATGTGTACATCATTGTTTCTCTCTGTTTCGACTATGCACCCAGACATTAATTGAAGATCATTAAATTCCCTCAGTTCAGTTTCTACTTCTGGGGGTTCCATTATTTGGATATACTGAACTGGCTTATTGTTTGGGTTTGGGTTGGGCTGGGCTGGGAGTTGTGGTCTTAAATTGGTCTGGGGGTTTGTATAAGGAGCTGGCAGTGTAGGTTGAGAGAGAGGAATTGATCCAGCTGGCTGATTTGTAGGTTTTTTCCAGTTTGACTGCCAGGCCTGACTCTGGGAAGTAGAGGGGGACCATTGTGTAGGCCAGAAAGGTGGGTAGAAAGGAAAGCTAGGCCAATTATTTTGATTTGTTTGATTTGGCCAAGATGTGGGAGGAAATGGCTGTTGTGACCAATTAGGAAAAGGTGGTTGATTCTGCCACATCCCACTATATTGTTGAGCATTATATTGAGGAGGTTGAAAAGAAAATGGATCATTTGGCATACCTGATGGCCGTGGCTGCCATTGTCGGCACTGATTAAGCAGACATACCACTTCTTATTCTTCTTTTGCCTCGTTATAAACTACTTTTAGGCCAGGAAGCGAAGGACATCCCTCTGTAGGGTGATCTTTCGTGCAAATGGCGCAGACTTTAATCACATCCAACAAGCATTCTTTGTGGCTGTGCTTCTTTCTACATCTGGGACATAATATTGCCAGGTTCTTCTCTACTTCTGCCTGTTTCTGTTTGGCTTGCATAATATCGAAATGCATTGTTAGAGTCCCAAGTATGTCTGTCTTAAAGTCTTCTAGCAAATTTCCAATCTCTACACGAGTCACACCTTCATTAGAGGTCTTATTTTCCCTTGTAATTATATCACGTTCTGCTGATTTCAACCTTTTATTGCCCCTCGAACTCCTGATACACAAATCAATGATGTTAGGATAACTTTCCTGATATATATCACCTTTTCCCATAATATTCAATGTTTCAACCCATTGATCTTTCATTCCACTAATTAATGTGGTTTTCAAAACATTATCAGGTAAGGGTAAAGATGCATAAGGGGATCTATGAAGATTGTATTGAAACCATTCCACATATTCTTCCAAGGTCTCATTTGGTTTGTTGTCATTTGGAATATCTAATCTTTTAATTCTCGAGACCTGCAATAATATTGATACTTCTTTAAAATTGCATCCTTCATATGATCCCAATCAGTTATGACACCCCCACCTAATCCCATAAACCATCGCAAGGCTACCCCTTTTAATGTAGAAGGGAATAGTTTTAGTTTTTGGGCATCGGTGGTGTAATCGTATCCTCTACATAGCACATCAAATTCAAACAAAAACGCATCTAGGTCCTCTGATGTTAAGCCATGAAATGTGGGAATATGTTGAAGAGGAATAGTTTTCATGGGTGCATTGACTGCAGTATCTACTATAGGATATTGCAGCGTAGAGGTCTGCTGTTGATTCTGATTTTGGTTATGGGCCATTTGATCGAAGATATAACAATATCCTTCTAGGATTTCCAAGGAATTTCTAGGTTGACGAGCAGGGGCAGGAATGGCTTTGACAACACTCCCTTTGTCTGGGATAATAAGTATTTCCTGTTGACCTACTGTTTGAGGTGATTCAGGACCTTGGTTTTGAATAAGTTGAACAACACTTCCCTTATCTCGGCTGCTTATTATTTGGGCAGTTTCAATAGGAGATTTCAAGATTGTGGTTTCTCCCGTTTCCCCTTCTCCTTCTCAGAGATTGCTAGCGTTCCCTTCTTGAAGGAAACTTATGCAAGGATTCTCAATTTCTTGGGAATATTGCTCAATTCCCTCTGTTTGACTGTGTATCTCAGCAAAGGCTTCAGATGGTGACTCTGTAGCCTGCAGGGAACTAGTAGGTTGTCTAGAAGTAGTTCTTTTAAATCCTACTGATGGCTGAGATTTAGTTCTTTTAAGGATTTCGTCAATAAAGGTAGTGCATCCAAGGGTCACCGGTCCCTTAGGTTTTTCAGTTTTAGGAGGAATTTTGTTTCGCTTAGTTGATTTATTCATTCAAAGAAGCAAAACTTCATTCCTACCTAAAGAAAGAAGCTTACCTACTTCTGCTGTGAAGCGGGCTACGAGCAAGTGTGTTTCTTGCCCAGTGTGCAGGTTCTTACCATCCATCTTTAATACCCAATTCTCTGCAAGCAGAAGAAAATTAGCTGTGCATTACTCCTTTAAAATGGCATACACTCTCCCCCGCAACGGCGCCAAAATGTTGGGTCATAAAAAGGTATCTTTTGAACACCTAATTAGCCTACATTAATCATCAATCCAGGAGCACCTTTTTATTTCAAGAGTGTACTTTGTCTGAGGCTGCAATTGTCTAAGAGCAATGCTGTGAAGATGTAGTACAAAATAACAAATGAAAAAGTAACAAATGCTCGAAAAGAAACCTAATTACAGTGACATGAATGGAAAGATTAAACTACTTCAATCTTGCAGAACATCGATCAGGGATGCAGTAGAAGTAACTTTTTCCCTTAGAAATCGATGCAAGATGACCAATCTGGGGACTTGGAAGCAAAAGCCTCTATCCTCTACAGTTGGAGATCTTAAAGCAATCGAACTGAAAGCAGATTCAAAGCAACTTAAAAGAAACACAATCTGGAAAGGAACAGCAGCATGTAATTATAACTCATCTGTTTACTAATCAAAGACTATGAATAAGTAATGAACAGAAATGGAACAACAACGTGAAATGAACAGCAATTACAATTCTAACATATTCAAGCCACTAGATTTCGATGCTTCAATTCTGTCGACAGCTTCTTACCACGCAACAATCAATTATAAAAGATTATAAAATAATGGAACAACAACTCAAATCAGATACAAGTCAGCGAAGCTTTATAATAACACGAATATAATCAAACAACGAACATGCTTCTTGTAAAGAATGAAATAGAAATGACCCTGTATTTGATCCAATCAACAATAAACCAATTCTGTAATTAAAACAAACATTAAACGCACTCCACACGACAGTAAGCAAAGATTAGAATACAAACATCGAAGTGATCCCACCAGAGTCGGGCCCTTAGCGCCAGTGAAATACTGTTGGGCTAATTCAGAACTGTAGAAGGTAGATAAAACGTGTGTCTTATGTTAAACCAACATAAATTTTTACAGATAAGTTTCTCTCAAAATAGAGAGTTAATAAAACATTACAATACAGAGAAAACGTAAAGCCTTTCGACCAATTCCTAACTTCAACAACAATCGTACTTTTGTCACTAAAGGACATGGCTTTATATATCAAATCTCACTAGACCAACCAAGGAATAAGATGAGTTTGAACAGTGATCCCTCATGATCGAAAGATCTTGAGGGATTCGCTCCTCTACGTTTAGTCATCATTCTGTTTACTGTGACTGAGGCCGAGTTGTCCCCTGCCTTTTCTGGGCTATTCGTTCAGATCTCCTTGCCTTTGGCTGGATATGGTTCAACGCTGATGGAGCAGCAGTTAGATTATTCTCAACCCCGCCTTTGGTACAACTGTTCACCTCTTCGAATTCTTATTTGTCAATCAAAAAGTAACCTTTAGTCATATTTTCGTACTAAACATAAACATTTCCAATTCTATAGTAATTCTTATGATAAATTACCTTTCCAAGGCAAACAGGAGTATATCTATGGTAAAAGAATGAGTAAATACATAGTAATTTCATACCTCTTTCACTGCCCAACAAAAATCTTGTTATAATTTTCAACTTAAAACAAATTATAAGAATGAATAATTGATTTTAAATTAATAATTGAATTAATGTAGAGTTTAAGAAAAGTAAAGCAATTCTGTATCACATAAGGATTTGTTGTGGGTTGTCTTAGGTAAAGAACATAAAGAATGACATTGGTTGATTTTAGAGTAAAATATGCCATAAAATATAGTAGAGGGCACATAATTTTTACATTATATACTGATTTGTTGTAGATAGAATGTTCTTTGTGTTTTTGGAAAAAACTAAAAATATTGTCTTCACATAAGGATAACAAGATATATATTACCTAAGAATGTAATAAGAGTGAACACATCATTTTATTATCATTACTACTTTAACATATGTAGAGGTAGCTTAGAGAATGGAAAATAAAACATAGTATTTTTGGGTGGTAATTAAGCTAAACCTTGGTTTGGGTCACTTAGTTTATTGGATGGACAAAATAATAAGCATTACTCGCATGCTATCACAAGGATTGTAAGAATCCCATTGGAGAGTGGAACACCCCTTGTGATAGTTTAATTCCCCAAATGTGGCTTCCATCCTCAATCCCTCCTTACCCAGTGGCTTCCATCTTGTTCCAAAGTGAGACTTAGTCAAAAGTAAATATCTCCCCAAAACAACTCATCTAGTAAAAAATGAAAACTTGAACATTAATTTTAACATTAAGCATAAAAAGAAAATTAGATTATTACTTGTGAAAAAATTATGGAATCCCTATTACCAAACAAATATGCTTGTGGATACAATTATAAAAATGATCACTATAGCCAAATTCAGGATTTTTATCAAATTCCAAAAAGAGTTTCCACTAACAAAAAAATGAACATCCATACTTGTTGAATTTGTCCATTAATTGAGGCTATATAATTTGGATTTTGTTGAAACACTACAAATAGTGAGTATTCTAAATAGGTGATTACTAGAGAAATCTACAATGGTTCATGCATTTTTTTACTGTAGTAGATATATTTACAAAAACTATTAAAATCTAATTAAAATATATGATATTTCATAAGATAAATACAATATCCATTAACTAAGTCTATTTGTATTACATTCAGTGGAAAAACTGCAAACAATGAGTTTGCAATCTACTTTTAGTAATTATAAATACCTAATTCCTATAGTGATCTATAATAGTTGATGTTTTTTCAATGAGAGTGGATATATTTACAATAACTTCCAAAATTTGATTAAAAGTTTTCAAATTCCAACCCTGTAACAACCATTAACTCATTCATAAAAAAAAAAATATTACTTAACCTATCTATAGCCTAATTACTTTTTCATATATGCTTGTTCCCTTGACCAAATACATGATTCACTTTACCATTTCTTATAACTATTAAATAACATTACTAAATCTGTGCTACCCTTGTAGTATTTCCATCTCCCTTGATAGATTAATACTACAGATTATCATCATATATCTATTTGACATAGTATAGTTTGCGGTGCTTATATTTAATACAAAGAAATTTCACCAAAATAAATATTAACAATGCTTTGGTTATATGCTTCTCGGAGAATACGACTGTCAGTTATATGAAGTTTGTACTACTCTAGTACTCTAATAATTCAATTCATCAAAGTTCAATGTATATATTTGCACGACATATCTGGTATGGCTATTAATGAATTTATTACATCGGAATTGGTAATTCCTGCTTTCGAGCTGCCATCCATCCATGGGACAGGTGGAAATATTTTCCGCCCTTGATTTGGTTACAGTATTCGTGAAGGTAGATCATGGGTTTAGGGTTACAGGTAATGACCTCCATCCCTTAACCATTTCCCATGAATTTGACTCATTTGTCTTTGATTTTTGTCGGTGAGGTTTACCTCTGCAACATTAATATAGAATTATCTGGCGAAGTCTTAGATATTTTCCTCGCAAATTCATGGTAAGATGCCGAAGAGCACTATTGTCTTCCCTGTTGGGTTTCTTCACTCAAAGGTCTTTTATCAGTTTCTTTGTTCTTTAAAAAAAAATTCCTGTTCTCGGAAGTTTGCTTACTGTGAAATAGTTTGAATTTTCTATTTCTTTGCTTAATGTTTCTGAAAGATTTCCATTTGCATTCTTGGGTTTTCTGTTGTTGGAGCTCGCCTCTCGAATGCTCCTCCATAGGTACAAGCCCCGGTGAGATTCTATGTTAGTTACCCTATATCACAAGCTTAAGCTCTTATGTTATTCTCAATTTCTTTTAAAGGGTTATAACCCTACGTTTTCCTTCACAGCACTCTGGCATAATTCTACTGCAATTCCTAACAACGAACTCCTCTAAGGTAATATGTCGTTTCTTATGTGTTTTTCCATCTTATATACTTAGCTTCTTGATAGCTTCTTTCTATTTTATTTACTTGTTCTTCATCTGTCTTGTCAGGTAAGGTGTTCCAGTTAAGATGTTGGTGTAAGATTTTTCATAAAATCTAAATGAGAGTTTACCCTAAATGCGTTTCGCTGCTCTTTACCAAGTACTAATTCGGTTGTGGTGACCTACTCTCGAGTCAACCAACCTACCAGTATTTCATGGCTTAATTGAAGTTTTCTCTGGCTTAGTTTTTTCGTTGCTTGAATGTCATCTTTTGTTCAATTCCACTTTCAAAATGTCTAGCCGGGTCGACTAGATAGGACAATTGTTAAGTTTGATGTTAATCGCCTTCTTGTATAACATTCTTAGCCCTTGACACTTTAGCTATTAGTTATAATTTTCCTGTTTCTCTTTAAATGTAACAGTTGAAAGTTTTACCCTTTTTAAGGGTTCTCTTCCCATAGGGAAGTTTATGGTTAACTTATTTGGTTACCGCTTAACTCTGATTTTGAGTACATTTATGTTTAAAAGAGAAATGATACATGAATTTTCCAAAGTTTCCTGCATGGCTCTAAATCTGTTTCATTTCTTTAGAAATATTGTATTCTGTAATAGTTCATCTCTGCATAAATACTAAATTAGAAAGTCTGGTTGTGAGAAT
Organism: Pinus albicaulis; assembly: GCA_034641835.2. Lineage (NCBI taxonomy): Eukaryota > Viridiplantae > Streptophyta > Pinopsida > Pinales > Pinaceae > Pinus > Pinus albicaulis. The sequence continues at coordinate 342,967,062 of CM076569.1, read as the reverse complement.
TATGTACCCTTGATTTCCATTACGATTCTTCTGCATGAATGCAAAGAAATTCGATATTTCTGTAATGGAATTATAAATTCCATTTTTTATCCTATTTTCATACACTAATGGTTTTCTTTACTTTAACAGTAAATTTTTCCATTCTGTTATATTCAAGGGAATCTTGCAGTATTCCTTCTTCTTGTTCATTATAGCCAGAAATAGATATTATGTACATGCCGAGAATTAAATAATGTATACATGCAAAGGAATAATATTAATTACAGGCAGTAGTTTTTCTATGAAGCTTGTTTCCGCATATAATACTACTGTCAACTACATTTATCGTTTATGATTTAAAAACAATAATCTCGTTTTCTATTGTTTTATTTTCTGGACAGTTGCATGCTGATTCTATTAGCTAAGTTTTCATTAATACAAGTTTGGTTATCATAGAAAGCTTCACCATGCACTCTTTTACATTTTTATTTAATTCTTTAAAATATGGATGGACCATTTTGTCTGTGGTTTCCAAGATACAAAGGACGACCAACTCAGAACCTTCTTTTGAGGGTTTCGAATTAACAATTCTCTATCCTAACCGTTCTGGAATTTAATTCTAAAATGCTGACACTAATCTCTCTTCTTTTAAATGAATAACAATGTACATACATGACTTATCCTTAAAACAAATTTAGATTTTGTAAACCCTTTCAAAACTATGTATAAAGAGAAGTTCTCCATTCATCAACAACTTAAATATTCAAAAAGAAGATACACTTATCTGTTTTCTTGCTATCTGACTGATTAAATGCCTCCCTACCACGAGTGAGGCTATCATGTCCTCTAAATCTCCCCCGTGCTCCAAGTCTGAGCTTTGTAGTTAACAAAAACTTCTGGAAGAGACTTCGGGACAATCCAGTCCAGTCTCCAATTTCAGCAATATCAGAAATTGGGAGTATTTCACTGGTTAGTACCAGTCCAGGAATTCTTCTCCAGAATTTTCCTTCTCCACTTACCGAATAGAACCCCCCTTCTTCACTGGGATAGCCCTTTATCCCTAGAGGTGGGGCAACTGTTTGAACTGATTCTATGCAACTAACTCACAATCTTGAATTTTTTTTTTTTTTTAAACATCAGTCTATTTCCCCTTTTATGGAATCCACTTCCATAATCCCTTTTATTCAATCAAAATTAATTCTTTTTTCAAAAATTTATTTTCTAATTACAAATATTAATAAATTTCTTAACAATAAACTTAATCATTAGTTAGCATTAAACTAGCTGTTACAACTTCCCCCCTGGAAGTCATTAGGGGAATTTTGAGGTCTAAAATGGGCCTCCTAAGGAAAATGTACAATCAAAATTCACTTTATGAGAACCAATCACAATTTAGGGGATGACATCATCCCTAATTGTTGAGGTGGCATTTGTTGAGTTAAAGGTACTTACTTGTCACATTCTCAATGGTGGATAAAAACTCATGGTTAACCATGGCAGTGCTCTAAGTACTTTTAAAGTCAAAGTAAAGTACTCATAATAAATGTCATTTATTGAATTGAAAGAAACAATGCATATCCTTATACATTTATTATATTATATTATATTATTTTCATATAGTATATTAATTACATGTTATTATACAATTTAAATAATATAAATTTTAATTAATAACATATAATATAATTAAGGATTTATAAAATTAGATATATTTTATTTAAAGTTATTTAAGTACAAAGGACAAATGCATTAGTTGTTCAATGATAATGACTTTGTCTTGAAAAACTCATTCTTATTTATAGTCACATCAATACAATTTTTTTATTAATTTTATTTTGGTACAACTTTTGAATTGAATTTAACTATGGTTACATGAATTGTGGTGCAAAAAGTGAATTGAAAATTAATAAATATTATTTTATTGGTTTAACTATTATTTTATTATTTCCTTAGGAGGCCCATTTTAGACCTCAAAATTCCCCGATCATCGTTCTCGGTGTTCTCATTCTTCTAAAGTAAATAATTTAGGGTATGCCTCCCAAACAAAGCCTTCATCTTCCTAGGTAGCTTCATCCAGGCCAAAGTGCTTCCACTGCACTTTAACCTAGGTGATGGCTAATTTCCGGATCATGATTTCTCTCCGATCGATTATACATTGAGGCTCGACCAGAAACTCGTTGTCTAGTTTGACCTGCAAACAATGAGTTTGGAATTAGTTTACTCATAAATTTTAACAATTTTCAATCAAGGAAGGTATTCATATCCCACCTAAATACTTTGCCAGTGTATTATGTGCTTTGGATCATGAATGTATCATTTCAATAATGATACGTGAAAGACGTTGTGCACTCGAATATGACTGGGCAAGGCCAAAAGGTAAGCCGCAGGTACTACCCTTTCCAATATTTGGAAAGGGCCGCAAAACCTGGGAGCCAAATTGGCACATAAGGCCCATCTTAAGGTGTTTTTCTTTGGTTTAATCCTTACGTACACATTGTCTCCCAGTTCAAACTCACGATAAGTCATTTTCTTATCTGCATACACTTTTTTCATATCTCGAGCTACCTTCAAATTTTGCCGGATATTTTTTATTTCTGTCTCCATTTTAGCTAGCATGTTGGGTCCAAGCATCAACTTGGTCTCTGGACTACTCCAATTAATAGGAGTTCTGCATTTTCATCCATACAAGGCTTCAAACAAACTCATCTTAAGAGATTCCTGTTAGTCGTTATTGTATGCAAACTCCACTAGGTGTAGATATTATTCCCACCTAGTTGGCTATTGCATTACATACATACATACGTAACATATCCTCCAGGATCTGATTCACTTGTTGTTTTTGTCCATCTATATGTGGATGGTAAGCGGTGTTGAAATTAATTTGAGTACCCAATCCTGTAAATAACATTATCCAGAATGCTCAAGTAAACTTCGCATCCCTATTAGATATGACAGTCTTTGGGATTCCATGCAGTCTAAAGATCTCTCTCATAAATATGTTCACTATCTGCACCATATTATAAGTGGAATACACTGGTATAAAGTGTGTTGATTTTCTTAATAGATCCACCACTACTATTATAGAGTCATTATGCTTCTTTGACCATTGTAGTCCAGTGATAAAGTCTAACGATATCACTTCCCACTTCCACTCAGGTACTGGTATAGGCTGCATCAGCTCGGCTGGGTGTCGGTGCTCCACTTTCACTTGCTAGCATTATAAACACTTGTTTGGATATTCTGCGATACCTCTCCTCATACATGGCAAGAAGTATTTCTTCCTTATTGCTATTATCATCTTCTGATATCCAGGATGTCCAGAGTAATTACCTCGATGATATTCATTCAAAATCAGTTCTTTCAACTCCATTCTGTTCGGAACAAAAATTCTCTTTTTGAAAGTTAGAAACCCATCCTTATCAATTTCGTAATCAACAGATTTTCCTTCGTCTTTGAAATCCTTTGCTTGCTACCACATAAACTTATATTCAAGATATTTCTCAACTTATGTTTTTATTTTCTCCAAAATCTGCACTCAACCTGATTATAATACAACTAATAAACAACATGCAATTTTCTGCTTAACACATCAGTTACTCTATTCTCCTTACCTTTTACATGTTGCATATCAATGTCAAATTTTCTTAGGAAGGCATTCCACCTTTCGTGGAGATAATTGAGATCAGCTTGCTTAAAATAATTGGTTAAGCTGCTATGATCAATTTTGAGTACAATTATTTTTCCAAGCAAGTAGTGTCTCCATATCCGGAGTGCATGCACTACTGCTGTCAGCTCTAAATCATAAGCAGAATAACACTTCTCATGCTCTTTTAATTTTTGTGACCCATAGGAAACCACTTTACCCTCTTTTGACAGAATCACCCCAACTCCCTCTTTGCATGGATCTGTGTAGACCTCAAACTCTTTATTAGGATCAACTACACTTGATACCGGAGCTGTAGTCAATAACTACTTCAATCTTTCAAAACTGGCCTAACATTACTTTGTCCATTTAAATATTTTTCCTTTCCTTTCTAAGGAAGTAATTGGGAAAGAAATTTTTGAAAAACCTTCAATAAACTGCCAATAATAATCGGCTAGCCCCATAAAATATCGGATGTCTGCCACATTTTGGGGTACTTCCCATTCCATAATCGTTCTGATCATCTTTGGGTCAACTGCAATACCCTCAATAGAAATTACGTGACCAAGGTACTATATTTCTTCCTTGAAGAAATCACAGTTGTTGAACTTAGTGTACAGCTGATGCTTCCTTAGCATTTCTAGCACTATCCGTAAGTGTTCTTTATGTTCTTCCACATTCTTGGAATACACTAAAATGTATTTAATAAATATTAATACAAAATTATCTAGAAAAGGGTGAAATATACCGTGCATCAGCATCATAAATATTGCTGGTGCACTCGTCAGTCCAAAAGGCAGCACCACAAAATCATAGTGTCTATACCTGGTACAAAAAGCAGTTTTATGTATGTCTTCATCCTTTATCCTAATAAAATGGTATCCCGACCTCAGATCTATCTTTGAAAATATTGTTGCTCCCTTTACTTGATCAAACAGATCATCAATCCGAGGTAAATGATATCTGTTTTCAATTGTCAATTTATTAAGCTGGCGGTAGTCCATGCACATCCGCATGGTTTTGTATTTCTTCTTCACAAATGGCAAGGTGCTCCCCAAGGGGATACACTTGGTCGGTTGTCCCTTTATCCAATAATTCCTGTAACTGCATCTTCAATTCGATTAACTCAGGTACACTCATTTAGTATGGTGTCCTTGAAATGGGTGATGCCGGAGGTATCAACTCTATGGTAAAATCAATTTCCCTTCTTGGTGGCAAGCCTGGTGTTTCTTCTGGAAATAAATCCATAAAATATTCTACTATTGGAATGTTTTCCATCATTGGCACTTTTTCTTTTGAATTAGTAAAACCCACTTGGATGGCATACAGCTAACATCCCTTCCTCATGCACTTACCCATTTGAGATGTTGTGATGGGTCACAGCTTCAAAGGTTTCTTTATACCTTGAATTTACTTGCGAGTACCATCTTGAATTCTATAATAAATGATATTTTCCTTACAATCTACTAACGTCCAATGCTTCTCCAACTAGTCCATACTAATTAGTACATCATAGTATCCCAGAGAGAGTACATTCAGGTCTACAGTTAGTTGTTGTTCACTAATTTCTAGTGCACAGTTAAGAATTTTAGCACTAAATTTCCTCTTGGCTCTAGTGGCTAAAGGTAACAGCTATGGAGTTCTAAATTTCCAGCTCTGCAATTTACAATTCTATACTACTTTTTGACTTACATAACTTAAACTTGCACCTGGGTCTACCAAAATAGAAACAGGTTGAGATAGCAATTTGCCTTCCGGTTGAATCATTATCAGCTGATAGTATGCCTGTCGATCTTCCAGTGTCGCATTTATTCTAGTTATATTTCTGGCTACATCTCCCACAGTTGAGGCCTCTTGTAAATTAGTAACCGCCTCTCTTCTTCCTCGTTGTGGACAATTTTTATAGTAGTGTGCCTCACCACACCCCCAACACTGTAAAGGTGGCTTCTGGTTCTGGGTTTGTTCTGGTTTGCTGGAGGCTTCTGTGGGTTTATCTTCTGTAGGCCATCTTATTCTTTGATGATTCCTTCCAAACTGTTTGCTAACTGATCTTTTGGCAGCACTGTTGAAATTGCTAGTTTTGTTTTTCTTGAAACCAAAACTTCCCTTATGTTATTTCTTTGTCTGCCAGTTTTTTCCCTGCTCTCCTTTTTCTTTAGCTTGTTGGTAACACATTCTGGCTTTTTTGATTGCCTCGTCCATAGTCTTAGGATTCACAAACTCAATACACTCCTTCATATGATTTGAAAAACTACTTAGGAACCACTGTACTTTATCCTTTTAATCTCTTAAATAGGGAACATAACGATGTAAGGAGGTAAACTTGGTGATGTATTCATGCATTGTTATTTGTCCCAGCTTTAAATCTTGAAAATATCTAGATTTTTCATCATAAAAGCATTCAGTTAAGTATTTATCTTTAAAATACTGCTGGAACAAATCCCAAGTCACATCCTGGTCATCTAGACTATGGATTTTTTTCACCTCCTCCCACCATAATGTGGTTTTCTCCCTTAAATGATAAATAGTCAATTTGGCTTTAAGATTACTGTTGTATTCATACACGAAAATACTTGTTCATGTTTATCAGCCATGCCTCAGCCACTTCCTCCTCTATTCCATCAAATGTAGGAGGCTTTATTTTTTGAAATTCCGCTTGTAGCTCCACTTTCTGCTGCTTAACTTATTTTCGATCTGATACATTATCTGACGCAGATTCATTGTAGTTTTTTTTTATATTACTCCACTGAGATTGACTTCTTTCCATTCTGTCAGTGTCATGGTATCTTGTCTGTTTCTCATTTCCTTCCTGAAACTCTCTATCAGTATTTGGCTTCTCATTTCCTTGATTCTTTTTGTCTAAGAGGATTTTTAATATCCTCTCTTGTTTTTGCATCAAACGTGCATTATCATTTCACACCCTCTCCATTTCCTCTTGTAACTTTTGTAATGTATTTAAGAGGATGCTGGTTTGGTGCTGCTGCTCCTCCAACAGCCTACTGGTTTGCTGGTACTGATCCACACTCATCTGCACCCACATCTAAGGATTCATCTCTGATTGGGGTTGGGTTTCCCTGGTGTTCTGGGGTGGCTGTTGCATTTGCCCCCTCCACATATTATCTCTTGTTATACTTATTTTCTTTCTCTTTCTGTGCATCAGTATACACAGCGCTTTAAAACGTTAGTTGACCAATAGTGTCCCAATGTACAAACGCTTCTCTAATACCACTTGTAACAACCATTCACTCATTCATAAAAAACAAAAAAAATTACTTAACCTAGCTATAGCCTAATTACTTTTGCATATATGCTTGTTTCCTTGACCAAATACATGATTCACTTTACCATTTCTTATAACTATTAAATAACATTACTAACACTGTGCTACCCCTCTAGTATTTCCATCTCCCTTGATAGATTAATACTACGGATTATCATCATATATCTATTTGACAGAGTATAGTTTGTGGTGCTTATATTTAATACAAAGAAATTTCACCAGAATAAATATTAACAATGCTTTGGTTATATGCTTCTCGGAGAATACGACCATCAGTTATATGAAGTTTTTAATACGCTAGTACTCTAACAATTCAATTCATCAAATTTCAATGTATATATTTGCATGGAATATCCGGTATGGCTATTAATGAATTTATTTCATTAGAATTGTTAATTCCCACTTTCGAGTTGTCATCCATCCACGGGACAGGTGGGAATACTTTCCACCCTTGATTTTGTTGCAGTATTCATGATGGTAGATCTTAGGTTTAGGGTTAGAGGTAATGAACTCCATCCCTTAACCATTTCCATGAATTCGACTCATTTGTCTCTGAGCTCTGTCAGTTAGGTTTACCTCTGCAACATGAATCCAGAATTATCCAACGAAGTCTTACATCTTTTACTCGCAAATTCATGGTAATATGCCCAACAACACCATTGTCTTCCCCATTGGGTTTCTGCACTCGGAGTTCTTTTATCAGTTGCTTCGTTCTTTTAGAAAAAATTCATGTTCTCGAAAGTTTGTTTACTATGAAATAGTTTTAATTTTTTGTTTCTTTGCTTAATGTTTCCATAGGATTGCCATTTGCTTTCTTGGGTTTTCTGTTGTTGGAGCTTGCCTCCCGAATGCTCCTCCACAAGTACACGCCCCGGTGAGATTCTCTATTAGTTACCCTATATCACAAGCTTAAGCTCTTATGTTATTCTCAATTTCTTTTAAAGGCTTCTAACCCTATGCTTTCCTTCGCGACACTCTGACATAATTCTACTGCAATTCCCAACAACAAACTCCTCTAAGGTAATCTACCATTTCTTATGTGTTTTTCCATCTTTTATACTTAGCTTCTTCATAGCTTCTTTCTATTTTATTTACTTGTTCTTCATCTATCTTGTCAGGTAAGGTGTTCTGGTTAAGTTGTCGGCGTAAGATTTTTTATAAACTCTAAATGAGAGTTTACCCTAAATGCGTCTCGTTGCTCTTTTCCAGGTACTAATTTGGTTCTGGTGACCTGCTCCCAAGTCAACCAAACTACCAGCTTTTCATGGCTTAATTGAAGTTTTTGCTGGCTTATTTTTGTCGTTTCTTGACTGTCATCTTTTGTTCAAGTCCGGCTTCGAAAACGTCTGGCCGGGTTGACTAGATAAGATATTTGTTAAGTTTTATGTTAACCTCCTTCTTGTATAACATTCTTAGCCCTTGAGGCTTCAACTATTAGTTGTAATTTTCCTATTTCTCTTTAAATGTAATTGTTGAATTTTTTACCCTTTTTAAGGGTTCTCTTCCCACAGGGAAGTTTATGGTTAAGTTATTTGGTTACCACTTAACTATGATTTTGAGTACATCTATGTTTAAAAGAGAAATAAATGAATTTTCCAAAGCTTCCTGCATGGCTCTAAATCCGTTTCATTTCTTCAGAAATATCATTTTCTGTAATAGTTCATCTCTGCATTAATACTAAATTAGAAAGTCTGTTTGTGAGAATTATGTACCCTTGAATTTCCATTACGATTCTTCTGCTTGACTGAAAGGAAATTCAATATTTCTATTCTAGAATTATAAATTCCATTTTTTCTCCTATTTTCATACAATATTGTTTTTCTTTACTTTAACAGGAAATTTTCCCATTTTGTTATATTCAATGGAATCTTGGAGTATTCCTCCTTCTTACTCATTATAGCTAGAAATGGATATTATGTACATGTCGAGAATTAAATAATGTATACATGCAAAGGAATAGTATTAATTATGGGAAGTAGTTTTTCTGTGAAGCTTTTATCCGCATATAATACTACTATCAGCTACATTTATCGTTTATGATTTAAAAACAGTAATCTCGTTTATCTGTTGTTTTCTTTTTTGGACAATTTCATGCTTATTCTATTATCTAAGCTTTCGTTAATATAAGTTTGGTTATCACAGAAAGCTTCACCATGCACTCTTTTAGAGTTTTCTTTAATTCTTTATAATATGGCCGGACCATTCTGTCTGTGGTTTCCAAGATACTGAGGACGACCAACTCAGAACCTTCTTTTGAGGGTTTCAAGTTAACAATTCTCTATCCTAAGTGTTCCAGAATTTAATTCTAAAATGATGAAACTCATATCTCTTCTTTTTAATGAATAAGAATGTACATACATGACTTATCCTTAAAACAAATTTAGATTATGTAAACCTTTTCAGAACTAGTATAAAGAGAAGTTGTCCATTCATAAACAACTTAAATATTCAAAAAGCAGATACACTTATATGTTTTCTTGCTATCTGAATGATAAAATTCCTCCCTACCACGAGTGAGGCTATCACGTCCTCCAACTCTCCCTTGTGCTCCAAGTCTGAGCTTTGTAGTTAATAGGAACTTCTGGAAGAGACTTCGGGACATTCTGGTCCACTCTCCAATTCCAGCAATATCAGAAATTGAGAGTATTCCACTAGTTAGTACGAGTCCATGAATTCTTCAAAATTTCCTTCTCTAGTTACCAAACAGAACCCCCCTTCCCCACTGGGATAACCCTTTATCCCTAGAGGTGGGGCAACTGTTTGAACTAATTCTGTTCAACTAACTCACAATCTTGAAATTTATTTTTTTTAAACATCAGTCTATTTCCCTTTTTATGGAATCCACTTCCATAATCCCTTTTATTAAATCAAAATTAATTCTTTGTTCAAAAATGTATTTTCTAATTACAAATATTAATAATGTCTTAACAATAAACTTAATCATTAGTTATCATTACACCAGACAATGGTGTATAGTAGGTAAGGACCCAACCCGTTTAAAGCAAGAAACACCTTTTGAACATACCTAAACACCTTTTGAACATACCTCTAATCCCATTATAGAACTAGTTAAAGCAAGCAACATCTTTTGAAAATAATATTTTATCCCATTGCACAACGATAATGTGATTGAATTACAATGTAGTATAAATGGGGATAGGTCTATTTTAATTCGAAATCTATGAAGTGGGTAGAATAATCAAATCTCTTTTCATTCAAAAAGAGATTTGTATTTCAAGAGATATGATTTCTCTAAGCGCTTGATAGATCAAGAGTTAAGTTAGCTTTATACTAATTTATAAAAAAAATTAAAAGAAAAAATATATTCTTGCAATAATATAATATTATTTTTCTTTTAAAATATAAATATATCCACATTGTTTTGTATCCTAATGATTAAATATTTTGAAATAAATATATACCATTATGACTAACAAAGCTTTCTTATGAACCACTGTTTTTCCATTTATCTCATATTAATTGTAACAATATTTCAAATAAATAATTAATATTAATATTAATTTCCTTAGACTAAGGACCTTAATTTCCTTATAGGACCTTGATTCAGATACTTCTTAACGTTACTCAATAAGCAGGGGAGTTGGATACGTGGGCTACAACCTCTGTCATGAAATTTTTTCGAAATTCGATTTCTATCATACTTATTTATAGAAATGACATTAAATTTTTAATTATGTATTAATAAATTTAAAATATATTAAATTTTTACTTATGTATTAATAAATCTTTAGAATTAGTGTTAATTATGAAATATTTTACCACACTTTACATTGTGTTGAGATTAACAATACCAACCCTGCAAATGCATAACGTAACAGTGAGACTGACATAACGAGGAGTATCTTATATAGACTAGCACCTTTTTATTGTTCAACATAATATCCACATACATCGATCAATAGATGCAACACAAAATTCAACATTCGTTATGGTAAATGGGGCTATTGGATACTGCCTGCATTGGGCATGCTCTTTAGTTTATTGGCTCTTACTATCGCTCAACCACCAGGTATATGGTGAAACATTCGAATTTCAGCAAAGACTCATGAGTGCATTATTAATTTTGAGTGTTTAAGTTTTTTGTACTGTCTTAGAATCCTCATTTGATATATGGTTCTATATCAGTCATCGATCTTCTGTTTTCAATATTTTCTTGACAAAATATTGTTTTATTAATTATTTTCTGGTGGTGTGGTAGGAGTTTTGAGTATCAAATGTGGAGGTAAAATAAATGAAAATGGCTAAAACAATATAAAGAAGATTACTGATTCGGGTTACATAGAAGTTGGTCAGAAAATGAATATAGGGAATGCCACTGTACAAGCCTACGGTTCTCCTTTGGATAGTCTATGCTACTTTCCAAAGCCTCTTAACAAGTCCTGTTATCAGTTACCTGTGCTACGCAATGTGCCTTACCTCTTAAGACTTTGGTTTTCCATTGGAAATTCCCCTGGATTCCAAATTTCGTCGAGCTTCGCTTACTCTTTTGAGAGAGTAGATATGTTGTCTACGCACAACATAATAATCCAAGAAAATAGTGATGCAGTTTATGATGAAAGAATCTTCACTACTTTAGGCACAATGATGTATGTTTTCCTAATCAGAACCTCCAAGAACAATGATCCCTTTAAAAATGGTATCGATATGAGGCCCCTCCGAGAAGGCATGCATGCACAGGATAAAGCAGGAACAATTCTCGTTTCAAAATTTAGAACTGATGCTGGAGGTTATTCGATGGTTAGGTGAACATTTTGAACTTCTTATATCTATCTAAGCATCACAATTAACACGAGCTACTGGTGTTGATATTATTTGTAGTCCGTTTTCCTATTACCCATAAATTTGTATGTTTCCATGGTCCAAAATAAATATTTGTACAAAGTATAGCTCATAGCGAACAAAATCTTGATCTGTGAAAGGTAACTTTGTCTGAGAAGCGTGCAGCAGTAGGGATAGTTTTTGTTAATGATTTAGCTGAAGAATTTTGTATGGTAAATTAAACAGGTATCCTGACGACAACTTTGACCACATCTAGACACCAAATTTATATATAGATATTAAAGATACTAATCTTCTATTGACTATAAGTTTTGAAAGGCTCATTTCAACGAACAATACTAAAGAGCTTCCTCCACTTCTTGTCATGCAAATAGCATGGCTTGTGAACACCTTATATGGCGTTCAACTCTCCCTAGGATCATCCGAAGGGAACAAAGCATCACTGATATTGTATTTTGCAGAGCTACAAATGCTAAACATATCTGAATCGAGATCTATCAATTTCTCGATAAATGGGGAAGAAATATCAGAAACTATTACTCTTGTGCCAAATTATTCTGCCATCGAACTGACATTCCTCCCCAACGAATCAGATTACTTTATAATTCATAAGGCCACTAACTCAACTCTTTTTCCTATAATCAACGCATATGAGTATTATGTGATAATTAATACGGATCCGACAACATATTTGCAAGATATTAAGTGCCTTGTTAATCTTACGATACTCAAGTTGCACATTGTTCAATGGCTAAACGAGTATTTATCGAACTGCAGTTGAGGCTCTTGACTTTATCAAGAGGGGTTTTGACATAAAAAAAAAAATTGGGTCTCCCATGCTTGCTATGCTATCCCTTGGATGTTGGAAATAACTCCCAACCACTGCCATGAATAAGGAATGGCAACAACCCACGCTTCAGTATAATTTTTATTGCAGGAAGGAAAAGCAAAGATCCAAGAGCCAGAGGCGTTTCACAAAATGTTCAGGAAAAACATAGTAGAGCCCATACTCTACATTTAATTCTTACCCACTACATTAATTACCATTTTCCCATAGGCGCAACCCACAAGATTTAAGTTTTAAACTTAATCCCTTCACCAAAACTAAGTTTCCACCGATGCGATCTGGCGGGACCCACCACATACCTTTATCGCATGCAAACCCTTGTATTTCCAAATTTATTTCTTATTCTTTTTTATTTCACATTGTCCATAGTTTAAGCCGCATCGCGCCCACATTTCACAAGATTTTTCATTTAAGTCTTTAAGCCGCCTGCAATGTGCACTTCAAAAGTTTTTACATTTACCTTTTAAAGTCGCCCGCAAGTCATGATATTTTGTTTTCAATGTGATGCACTCGCAAAGGGGCATGTGTAAAGTTCAAGAGGATAGTGCATATTGCGCATCGCACGCTCAGGAGTTTAAATGGATAGCGTCCACAAGTTATTGTTTTGAAGTTGCGATGCGATGTGCCACGTCACATCGCACATCACAAAACTTAAGTTTTTCCCATAAGTGCAAATGTTAAATGTTATAATTGCCAGTATGTGATTTGCGATAGAGCGCCGAATGCGATGTGGTTTCAAAACTGAAACATATAATATTTCAAGTCTGCCATTTTTTGTGTTGAACATTGTTTCGTGTGTAAATAGAAGAAACATAGAGAAGGACGATTTTGGTTGTTGAACGCCCTATTTGCATTGAATTGCTTTCAATGCTCAAGCTTCGACCATCTTGTATAAAAACTATGTAATTTCATATGTTCAGGGTGATGGAATAGAATAGAAATTTGTTCCTCTCCTGTGTTTTATGCTGTCTGTCTGTGAATTTTATTTTCGCATTATTTCATTCTTTGTGTTGTTGGGGGAACGCATTCCTCTGTTGTTGTTTTTTGTATTTCACTATTTCCAACATGGTATCAGAGCAGGTCTAGGCTCTCAGTGAAAGAAGCACGAGTTCATGCTTTACTGAAGAAGCTGTAAGATTGTTTTTTTTTTTGTAGAAACATAAGTCTCCAGCAGTGAGAAAGCTTTTACAGTAGTAAGAAAGTTTTTTTTTGTTTACACATTCAACATGGCAACAACAGGCACAAGCCTGACAAATCCATAATTACCACAACTCAATGGGAAGAATTATGATTATTGGGCTATTACAATGAATGCCTTGTTCTCCTCACAAGATATTTGGGAGTTGGTGGAACATGGTTTACAAGAACCAGCAGATGCAGTAGCATATAATGCTTTGACATAAGCACAAAGAGATTTGTTGAGAGAAAATAGGAAGAAGGACTCCAAAGCCCTCTTCTATATCTTTCTAGAAATACATGAGAGTATTTTCCCAAGGATTGCAACAAAAAAAAGTCCAAGGAGGCATGGGATACCCTCCAGAAAACCTACCAAGGTATGGCAAAGGTGAAGACAACAAAACTTCAAATGTTGAGAACAAATTTTGAAACTCTTTGTATGAAAGAGTCTGATAGCATAGACTCATTCTTCACACATATGATTTGGTTGGCTACCTATATTAGGTCTCATGGAGAGACACTTGAGGAAAGGAGAATAGTGGAGAAAATCTTAAGAAGTATACCATCAAGATTTGATGCCATACTAGTGGCCATAGAAGAGACAAAGGATCTCTCACAATTTTCAGTGGATGAGGTTCATGCATCACTGATGTCTCATGAAAACAGACTGAATAGAGCAACAAAATCCTCATTGGAGCATGCATTCAAAACACAAATGTCTTTTGGTCGAGGTATAGGCCGAGGAAGATCAAACTACCAAAGAAGAGGAAGAAGGCAACACAGAGGTGGAAGAAGCAACCCTGCAAGCACAAGTGGAAGGAGCAGCAACTAGAATCAAGGCGAAGGCTCAAGCCAAAATCAAACATAAGCATAGAGGTATGATAAATATCAAGTCCAATGTCATTATTGCGAAAAGTATGGGTATTATGCCAATTAATGTAGAAAGAAGCAAAATGATATGGGTAATAAACCTAGTGTAATTTTTACAAAAGAAAATCAGAACCAAGGAAATGTGATTTTAACTTGTAATGTAGCACAAGAAATACAAGAAGATGCATGGTTCTTAGATTCAGGGTGTAGCAACCATATGACTAGAAACATAGAAATGTTTGCCAATATGGATGAGAGTGTAAAATCTGAAGTGAAAACGGGGACTCATAGCAAGGTCTCTGTCATGGGGAAATGAAGAGTAAAAATACTGACAAAGAAGGGAGAGAAGAAGTTTGTGCCAGATGTGCATTATGTACCTGGCCTGAAATGTAACCTTATAAGCATTGGACAGCTCGTAAATAAGGGCTAAAATGTGTTTTTTAAGCATGATGTATGCAAAATCATGGATATACCTCCAAGTAGATAGGTCATTGTAAAAGTGCATATGACAAGGAATATGATGTTTCCTCTCAAGATCAGATCAGACTTGAAGGAAGGAGTTGTTGTAGTAGGTGCCACACAAGAATTCTTTCAAGAAGAAGTGAAAGATGAGAACTGGTTATGGCATTTGAGATTTGGACATCTCAATTTCGGAGGTTTTAACTTATTGCATAGAAAAAGCATGGTAAAGGGATTACCACTCACAGAGAAACTAGACAGCCTATGTGAAGGCTGCATCTTGGGAAAACAACATAGAGAATCATTTCCAGCAAGAAAGAGTATAAGGGAAAAGACACCCTTGGAAATTGTCCACTCATACTTTTCTAGACCAATGCAAATGCCATCATTAGTTGGCAGTCATTGTGTTTTGACATTTATAGCTAATTACACAAGGAAGACATGGGTTTATTTCCCAAAACAGAAGAGTGAAGTGTTTGAACAGTTCTACCACTTCAAGTCTCTAGTTGAGAAGCAAAGTGGACACTACATAAAAGTGTTGAGAATTGACAAAGGTGGAGAGTATATCTCCAAAAACTTCCTACGTTTCTGCTGGGAGCATGGAATACACAAGAAGTTTACCACAAGGTATACACCTCAACAAAATGGTGTAGGAGAAATAAAGAATAGGACCATTATGGACATGGTAAGAAGTATGTTGAAGGCAAAGCATTTTCCAAATGAGTATTGGGCAGAAGCTGTAAATTGTGTAGCTTATATTTTAAATAGATGTCCATCCAAAGCTGTTATGAACAAAGTTCTAGAAGAAGCATGGAGTGGAACAAAGCAAGTTGTCACTCACATGAGACTGTTTGTATGTGTGGCATATGCACATGTCCCGGATCAGTTAAGGAAGAAGTTGGACAACAAGGGGGAGAAGTGTATATTTATTGGATACAGTGATGAATCCAAGACCTACAAGATCTATAATCCATCAACCAAGAAAGTAATAATCAGAAGAGATTTTGAGTTCATTGGAGAAGAATCTTAGGATGGAAGTTTAGAGAAAACAGTAAATGTGAAGACATTTATTTCACATGAAGACAAAGAGGAATTGATTGCAGAAAATAGTTCCTCGGCGGTGGCCCCTCCTCCATCTACACAAGCTCAATAGAGCACACAAAAAACAAGCAATAGAGAAGCAATGAAAAACCAAGGAAGTGCTTCTCCAAGAACACCACAGGGATCAGAAACTCCCTCGAGTTCAAGTGAAACTCCAAGCACATCTTCAACAAATACAAGAAGACCAAAACTTAGAAATTTAAGTGAAATTTATGAGCAAGAAGAAAGTAAATAGTAATGTTGGTACGAATTGTTTATTTTGTTGTTTTCATGTTGATGACCCAATCCATTAAAGATGCAGTGAAAGAAGAGAAATGGATTGAAGCAATGAATGGAGAGATTGGAGCAATAGAAAAGAATAACACATGGGAGTTAGTGGACCTCCCACAAGGAAAATAAGTTATTGGAGTGAAATGGGTATATAATATCAAGAGAAACATTGAAGGCAATATTGAAAGGCACAAAGCAAGGCTAACTGTCAAAGGATACAAGGAGAAACAAGGAAGAGACTATTTGGAAACCTTTTCACCAGATGCAAAGATGGAGATAGTGTGGACAGTGTTGTCCATAGAAGCACAACAAAAATGGAAATTTTATCAAATGGATGTGAAATCAACATTCTTGAATGGAGTGTTGTAAGAGGAGGTGTATGTTGAACAACCTCCCGGCTATGAGATAGAAGGCCAAGAACACAAAGTGCGTGAGTTGAAGAAAGCTCTTTATGGGTTGAAGCAAACACCAAGAGCATAGTACAATAGGATTGATGCTTTCCTGGTGGACAATGGGTTTGACAAGTGTGATGGTGAACCCACACTCTACATCAAAGAAAATGATGAAGTTTTAAAGAGGTTTAATATGCAGAACAACAAAGCAGCAACAACTCCGACTATCATGGGGTTGAAGTTAAGCAAGGAAGATTGAAGCAAGAATGTCGATCCGACATTGTAAAAGACCATAGTTGGCAGTATAATGTATTTGACTGCAACTAGCACTAGTACATTTGGCAGAAATTCTGACACTTGGTTCCGACACTTTTGACCAAATGTCGGAAATTTCCCCAAATTTTTTCAACTTTTTCAAATCCCGCCTCAAACCATCGCTATAACAACATTTAGAGACAAGTGTTGCAATACCGACACTTAGAAAAGGTGTCGCAATTGCGATGTTTGGAGGAATCCGTCGCAATACCGACACTATGCCCCAAAGGGTCGCTATTGCAACAGATTCCTCCAAACATCGCAATTGCGACACTTAGTCTAAGTGTCGCAATTGCGATGTTTTCTCCAAACGTCGCAATTGCGACACTATGCCCCAAAGCGTCGCTATTGCGACAGATTCCTCCAAATAAAAATGATTTGGAATGAAAAAATCAAATGTAAAAAACAAATGCGTGCTCATTTGAAATGAAAAAATCAAATGTAACTGAGGAATGAAACTGCTTGCTATAAAGACAAGTCGAGGAATCAGCATCGAAAGCTAAGGTCCTAGTCTTGCTAAGCTAAGGGGTGAAATAAGCACAGGTTTGAGGTAGAAATCAAACACAAGGTCACTTCAATTTCCGGGACTGAAGGAGTCGAAAGGATATCTTCAATGACATGGGTTGTGTTTTGCAACATACCTGATGATTGTCCTTCCTCAGTGGAAACAGAGTGACCATAGAAAAGGGTATGGTTTTTGTAATAAACAATCAAGGTAATGGAAAACTTGGTAGCATCATGGATGCGTGCCTTATAAACAACTTGAAAGAACTGATCACGTCTTGACTGTAACCTCAATTTATTCTTCCTATAAACATTGGGCAAAGAAATTCGTCAATGGAGCTCGTGGTACCCATGATATGATGAGGGAGCTCTTAAGTCAGGTTAGATTCTCTCTACAACTACTAGGGACTGTCCATTCATCTACTGTCACCAAGCAGCGGGTGAGGACATAAAAATGATTTTATTAAAATTACATGCGCATTCACCCTCAGCATTCGCCTTCAGCTCTTGCAGAACAACATTATCCCTCGGCATTCGCCCTCAGCTCTTGCAGAACAACATTTGTCCTTAGCTCTTACAAAATGGTAAGTTCTTACTGCAGGCCCTTCTTCCTATAGTAGGGTTGACCCTATTTGGGTTTTTTTTGGTCAATTCCATTGGATTGTGTTAGGCTATAGGGTTCTCTCTAGATGTCTTCCAGTGTTCTTTCGGATGAGTTTCAAAGAGGATGTGTAAGATGTGTTTGCGCTTGCATGAATTTGACTCCACTAGTTTCATGAAGTTTAAGCTATGGATTTTAGTTCGACAAACTCATGCAAGTGCACAAGTTTGGAGTATCAATAAATTTGAGGCTGAGGTACTGAGTAAAATAAGAAACACATTGATATGAGTTCATCCAATTGAAGATGGGATAGATCAACTGTTTCACACTATGAAATGTACTACAGATGCAGATCCAAAAAAATCTACAACTTTATAATTTGTATTACAGGTGTAGATCCAAAAAAATTGCAATTTTATAACTCGAGAATTTCCAGATCTACAAATATTTGGGCAATTTTAAAATAGAATCAGCAAATAGTCGATTAGATGGCTCAATCACTACCAGCAAAGAACAAAGACTCAAAACTAGATCCATAATGGTTGAAAGAAACTATATGCGCACTTGTATGGCTCAAAGAAAACTCCAAATTTATATGGTTATCTGGGCAATTTTACATTGAAGAGCCCTTTTAAATCCAAAATTGAAAACTCATTTTGTTTAAGATCTACAAACATCTGTAGAATTTAAAACAAATATTTCGTAGATCTACAAATATTTTCAATGAATTTTAGATCTAGAGTATATTACAATAGATCTAGGGTTCTTTCAGGTATCTTCCAGTGTTGAATTTTTTTCCCACAAAACAGAGTCCAGGTAGGGATAAAAAGGCAACTTATGAAACAATCTACATGGATAAATGTGTCTTATCTCCTTCACCAGTCATGCATGCTTTATTTACCACGAACACCTCTGATTTGATATTCATTTGCTGCTTCACCCATTTCACTTAGAAAAAGGATAAGGCTATCCCATGAAGTGCACCCTTTTGGTGTCTAAAACTAACCCAAAGTCCGCCCTTATAACCTACCAGCAGGTGCTCTATATGTTGTTGTCCAGCAACTACAGACACATTAGATAAGGGATAAGGATAAGGGATCTGTATACCTTTTCTTCACTGTTTTCCAAATGATAGATCTGTACACTTCTCAAGTTTGTTTACTGGCGGAATGATAGATCTGTATACCTTTTCTTCAATAGGTCAGTAAAGATAAGGGATAAGGATAAGGGATCCAATTGTCGCTACCAGTCCTGGTCACTAATTCATCAAATGCTTGCTCAAGGACTGAGAAAGCCCTTCTGAGAAAGCTCTATCTAGATTCTAAAGACACTAAATTCCCCATTTGACAACTTCCAAAAGAACAACGATTTTTAATTTTGAAACTTTCCAGCACGAAGCTCCAAATTCCAATGTAAAAAAATATGCCTGAAACCGGAAACTCTAACACCTTAGACTACATCACTTGAAATTTAAAAAAAAAAAAAAAAGCACTATAGGAAAAATAAATCCCATGGGATGTGGTTATCGGCTTGACTATCTCACAAACAAGCATAGCAGAATTGTTACTTGACTCATGCCATACTTTCTGGGTTACCTTTACTTGATTTTGGTCAAAATTTTCAGAGAATCAAGGGGTGGAAGGATTTTAGTTGTATCACCTAAAATCACCCTTACACCTACATTTGACACAAGAAAATCAAATGTATGACATAGTCAAAAGTCAAATGTTTTGGGTTTGTAAATGTTGTGTTTAATGCCCATGTGAGTGAAGATATACCTGAGAAAACTCTGATATATTTTGAATTCACTGCTAATCGGTTTCCCATGGAAGCAGATAACAGTTTGAACTGCTTGTAATTCATATTGTATACTATTAAAAGTATAATTTTGCTAGCTTAAAGAAAAAAGATGAAGTCCGCACTAAGGAAACTACTTGCCACCAAAAAAAGGCAGCTATAAAAAAATATACATATACAAAGAGAAAAAGGAACCATCAAAGAGGAGATGAATGGTCACATAAAACTACACCAGTGAAAAACACTCAACTCCCACCCTCTGTAGTCAATGACCACAAGCACAACAATAATTTTCAGCAGAATTCACAATCGTAGGAGTAGCCAAGGTTTCTTGCTCCCAAGTTATATGTCTAGATGCATACAAAGCTCTCATTGCAGAGTGATATGCACGAAGTTCTAATTTATGTACTTTTGCTGCTCCTTTCTCTTCAGTCAAAGATTTATCTTGCCTCCAGTTTTATCTTCACATGAAGACATAGCATCATCGAAAGAGCTATAGACTACAGGTCGTGATGAATGCTTTTGATTTGAACATAAAATATCATTTGACATATAGCTACTACTACTACTAGCAACAGAACAATGACAACTCTCAGCTTCCTCAATTGAACGATTTAATCTGTCTTCAAATGAAGACATGCATACACATTCCTCACCCACATGTTTTCTGGGGAAAGGAAAGGTATCTACCTTTTTTAACAAAGGACGTGATGACTCTCCCACTGCCTCATGGTTCCTAGATTTCTGGATTGCTCTCCTTTTCTGAGGAGCAGCCTCCATGTTGAAGAAATCTTCCTTGTATGCAGATTGCATTTGAATGCCTGGTTTTCTCTTTGTAGCCTTTAAAGAGACATGAGATGTCAAAGGGTTGCACAAATAGGAATCTTGTTTTTCTTACTGTAGCACTTAGAAGGCCTGTAACAGCAGTTACATACAGTATCAGTTGTGTAACAGAGGCAGTGTCACCCATCAAGACTGTAAAAATGCTAGGCTTGGGTTGAATTGGAATTTGTATTTTAATATCTTGCATTTGACATAAAGGTAGTAATTCCTTCCAACCATGGTCCAATTTTCACTACCAGCACTAATTCATCAAATGCTTGCTCAAGGACTGCAAAAATATTAGCTGTGAATATGACATTAATCTTACGAGCTTTTGCTAGGGGATGAAATGTGTGTAACTGAAAAATATCCGTTGCTACCAAAGATCCTGTATTTGGTTCTTGGTTGCTGGAACCATATAATTTGGCTCCATAATAGAGGATAGATTAGTGGAGCTTGTTGGCTTACTGTTATCAAGGTGATGAAAATTAGTTCTAGCTTGCAAAATGCTAGGTTGCATCGAACCAATATCTGATAGGATTGTTAAAGGAAAAAGAGGTAGTCAACCTGGGTAAACGACCCTAAGCCCTCCTGTATTAAGCCTGCAGCACTTAAGCCCTTGAGCTTACCCACTGGGATTATTATCTTAATCTACGTACTGTCATTGGGCTTTCAATAATGTCCTTACTTCATTTGGAAGGTTATTGACTAATAAAGTTTGTTGAGATACTTACCAATTCAGATTAGATTAATAATAAAGAGACTTATAAGCAACTTCTGTTGGTTGGGTGAGTACTTAAAAGTTAATACTGACATTTGGGCCTATTTAGTCTAAATAGGTGTTATATATCCAGTTTCCCATATCCATTTTTATATAATTTTTCTGTTTTCTAACATGTCTCTTGAATTATTTCAATTTATGAGACTGATACATTTGAATACTTTGACAGTTTTCAAAAGTTGGAATCCTGCTAGGGAGGCCTGGTACAGCTGGTCTTGGGAAGGTAGTGGAGGCTTTGGATACTCTCGGGAGTAGCATGACCAACTTAAATCTTAGCAGTGGCTTTGCATCTGGTGTTACTCCTAAGGGCATTAAAATAGCAATATTGTCATTTGAAGTTGCTAATACTATTGTGAAGGGAGCAAATCTAACGCAATCTCTTTCTAAAGAAAATATCAGGTTCTGGAAATAGGAGATTCTTCACTCAGAAGGTGTTCAATGCCTTGTTTCCAATGACATGAATGATGTTAAGTCCCTATATTAATAGTGTAGCCCCTTAGTATGTTAGTGTAGCCCCCCTTATTGTTATTATTGTACCCTTGTAACCCCCATTTTGTTATTATTGTGCCCTTAAATTATTATTGTTAGGTCGGCTAGGATTACATTGTGGCCACTAGGATTACATTATGGCCCCATGGACTCCTATATATAGAAAGGAGGTTTTGTAAATTGTATCATCCAAGAATTGTTCATTTATGTAATGTATTGGAGGTTTCCCCCTCGAAGTGGCTTATTTCTAAGACGTTGATATCTCTTTTCTTCTATTTTTGGAGCTGGTTACACAACATTTGGTATCAGAGCTTTGGATTCTAGGGTTTCGCTGCTCCAAACAGGTCATCGTGGCATTTTCGCTATAACTTTTTTCTACGAAGTTTCAGAAGCTGAAATTTTTAGGGTGCGAAGAAAAAATCCTGAGGAAGCTTGTATAAAAATTTCAAAGTTTGGTTCGCAATAATTTCGGAGATATGATCTGTGGAAGTCAGGTATTTTTTCAGGCTCCTAAACAGGTCATCGTGGCATTTGCGCTATAAATTTTTTTCTACGAAGGTTCAAAATCTGAAATTCATATGGTGCGAAGCTGAAATCCTGAGGAAATTCATCAAAAAATTTCAGAGCTTGGTTCGCAATATTTTTGGAGATATGATCTGTGGAAGGTAGTGCTTTTTCAGGCTCCTGAATTTCATCTCAAAGAGGTGATCGTGGGAAAAGTTCAATAACTCTCTCTCTAAAGATTGGATTGGAGTGCCGTAAAAATTGGTCACAAGTACACAGCCTGTAGTTTCTTCTCTATCAATTTCAGAGACAAAGGACAAAACAGTGACACGTGGCAAGTCGTACAAGTTCGCTCTACTGAACCAGTCCAGAATTAGGTCATTGTGGGAGATTGGACACAACTTTGTATTGGAGAATCCAAATCAGGTCAGACTTTTAACTTGGCATTCAAAAGAGAATTTATAGGGCTACTTCGATCTTGAATTTTTAGATATTGAAGATTTTCAATCACGGAGATAATCCAATTTCAACATTGAGCTCCTCGAAAAGAAGGAAAAAGTTGTGTATTGTTTTCCAAATTGCATAAGTCTTGTTTGAAGAATCAGTTTGAAGTGATTCCAAGGGCCTATTGAGCATATATTTCAGTATTGGGTTCTGAGATGCCTCCTAAAAATAATTCAACACCCATTATGCCCTCAGAAATCTATACTATGACGCATGAAGAGGAAGAATTGCGGTATGAGATATCAAAATTACGGTACCAAGTGCAACAAATTTCGATCTTACGAAGAGCAACCGAAGATGACATAGATGGTTTAAAAGCAGAAATGGAAGCTAAGTTGGATGGTTTGAAGGATCAAATAATAGCTAATATGGATGATAAATTAGTGGAAGATCACATCTAGCATCAACAACAAGTTCTCCAACTCTTAAAGGATAACCTAACATTGGTGCAGAATCTAATGAAACAACAGGAAGATCAACATCACATCGAAAGAATTTCTGAAGAAGTCATAGAAACAAAAAGTAAAGAAAGTACGATCAATTCTTAGTATCTCAACAAGTGAAACACAAGAACTTTCTGTCAAATATTTCACATGGGAGGATGAGAATTTTATACAGAAGCATCAAGAAATAATCAAGCGTTGAGGACAACACTTGTTTGAAGGAGAGGGGCATGTTAAGTACCTATATTAATAGTGTAGCCCCTTATTATGTTAGTGTAGCCCACCTTATTGTTATTATTGTACCCCTGTAACCCCCATATTTTTATTATTGTACCCTTACATTATTATTGTTAGGTCGGCTAGGATTACATTGTGGCCCACTAGGATTATATTGTGGCCCATGGACTCCTATATATAGAAGGAGGTTTTGTTCATTTGTATCATCAAATAATTGTTCATTTATGTAATGTATTGGAGGTTTCCCCCTAAAGTAGCTTATTTTCTCAGGCGTTGATATCTATTTTCTTCTATTTTGGAGGTAGTTACAAAACAAATGAG